>JARQWZ010004491.1:0-108123 GCA_033150135.1 Gobio occitaniae | reverse complement strand
AAGTGTGAATCTGCTGTTCTAAATTAAAGTGGTGTTTGTTCTCCTCTTGTTTCATATAGTTACAGGGTAAGTGTGAATCTGCTGCTGTAAATTAAAGTGGTGTTTGTTCCCCTCTTGTTTCATGTAGTTACAGGGTAATTGTGAATCTGCTTCTGTAAATTAAAGTGGTGTTTGTTCCCCTCTTGTTTCATGTAGTTAGAGGGTAAGTGTGAATCTGCTGCTGTAAATTAAAGTGGTGTTTGTTCCCCTCTTGTTTCATGTAGTTAGAGGGTAAGTGTGAATCTGCTGCTGTAAATTAAAGTGGTGTTTGTTCTCCTCTTGTTTCATGTAGTTACAGGGTAAGTGTGAATTCTGCTGCTGTAATTTAAAGTGGTGTTTGTTCCCCTCTTGTTTCATGCAGTTACAGGGTAAGTGTGAATCTGCTGCTCTAAATTAAAGTGGTGTTTGTTCCCCTCTTGTTTCATATAGTTACAGGGTAAGTGTGAATCTGCTGCTGTAAATTAAAGTGGTGTTTGTTCCCATCTTTTTTCTTGTAGTTACAGGGTAAGTGTGAATCTGCTGCTGTAAATTAAAGTGGTGTTTGTTACCCTCTTGTTTCATGTAGTTAGAGGGTAAGTGTGAATCTGCTGCTGTAAATTAAAGTGGTGTTTGTTCCCCTCTTGTTTCATGTAGTTACAGGGTAAGTGTGAATATGCTGCTGTAAATTAAAGTGGTTTTTGTTCCCCTCTTGTTTCATGTAGTTACAGGGTAAGTGTAAATCTGCTGCTGTAAATTAAAGTGGTGTTTGTTCCCCTCTTGTTTCATGTAGTTACAGGGTAAGTGTGAATCTGCTGCTGTAAATTAAAGTGGTTTTTGTTCCCCTCTTGTTTCCTATAGTTACAGGGTAAGTGTGAATCTGCTGCTGTCAATTAAAGTGTTGTTTGTTCTCCTCTTGTTTCATGTAGTTACAGGGTAAGTGTGAATCTGCTGCTGTAAATTAAAGTGGTGTTTGTTCTCCTCTTGTTTCATGTAGTTACAGGGTAAGTGTGAATCTGCTGCTGTAAATTAAAGTGGTGTTTGTTCCCCTCTTGTTTCATGTAGTTACAGGGTAAGTGTGAATCTGCTGCTCTAAATTAAAGTGGTGTTTGTTCTCCTCTTGTTTCATGTAGTTACAGGGTAAGTGTGAATCTGCTTCTGTAAATTAAAGTGGTGTTTGTTCCCCTCTTGTTTCATGCAGTTACAGGGTAAGTGTGAATCTGCTGCTCTAAATTAAAGTGGTGTTTGTTCCCCTCTTGTTTCATGTAGTTACAGGGTAAGTGTGAATCTGCTGCTCTAAATTAAAGTGGTGTTTGTTCCCCCTCTTGTTTCATGCAGTTACAGGGTAAGTGTGAATCTGCTGTTCTAAATTAAAGTGGTGTTTGTTACCCTCTTGTTTCATGTAGTTACAGGGTAAGTGTGAATCTGCTGCTCTAAATTAAAGTGGTGTTTGTTCTCCTCTTGTTTCATGTAGTTACAGGGTAAGTGTGAATCTGCTTCTGTAAATTAAAGTGGTGTTTGTTCCCCTCTTGTTTCATGCAGTTACAGGGTAAGTGTGAATCTGCTGTTCTAAATTAAAGTGGTGTTTGTTACCCTCTTGTTTCATGCTGTTACAGGGTAATTGTGAATCTGCTTCTGTAAATTAAAGTGGTGTTTGTTCCCCTCTTGTTTCATGTAGTTACAGGGTAAGTGTGAATCTGCTGCTGTAAATTAAAGTGGTGTTTGTTCCCCTCTTGTTTCATGTAGTTACAGTGTAATTGTGAACCTGCTGTTCTAAATTAAAGTGGTGTTTGTTACCCTCATGTTTCATGCTGTTACAGGGTTATTGTGAATCTGCTTCTGTAAATTAAAGTGGTGTTTGTTCCCCTCTTGTTTCATGTAGTTAGAGGGTAAGTGTGAATCTGCTGCTGTAAATTAAAGTGGTGTTTGTTCCCCTCTTGTTTCATGTTGTTACAGGGTAAGTGTGAATCTGCTGCTGTAAATTAAAGTGGTGTTTGTTCCCCTCTTGTTTCATGTAGTTACAGGGTAAGTGTGAATCTGCTGCTGTAAATTAAAGATGGTGTTTGTTCTCCTCTTGTGTCATGTAGTTACAGGGTAAGTGTGAATCTGTTGTTGTAAATTAAAGTGGTGTTTGTTCCCCTCTTGTTTCATGTAGTTACAGGGTAAGTGTGAATCTGCTGCTGTAAATTAAAGTGGTGTTTGTTCCCATCTTTTTTCTTGTAGTTACAGGGTAAGTGTGAATCTGCTGCTGTAAATTAAAGTGGTGTTTGTTCCCATCTTTTTTCTTGTAGTTACAGGGTAAGTGTGAATCTGCTGCTGTAAATTAAAGTGGTGTTTGTTACCCTCTTGTTTCATGTAGTTAGAGGGTAAGTGTGAATCTGCTGCTGTAAATTAAAGTGGTGTTTGTTCCCCTCTTGTTTCATGTAGTTACAGGGTAAGTGTGAATCTGCTGCTGTAAATTAAAGTGGTTTTTGTTCCCCTCTTGTTTCATGTAGTTACAGGGTAAGTGTAAATCTGCTGCTGTAAATTAAAGTGGTGTTTGTTCCCCTCTTGTTTCATGTAGTTACAGGGTAAGTGTGAATCTGCTGCTGTAAATTAAAGTGGTTTTTGTTCCCCTCTTGTTTCCTATAGTTACAGGGTAAGTGTGAATCTGCTGCTGTCAATTAAAGTGTTGTTTGCTCCCCTCTTGTTTCATGTAGTTACAGGGTAAGTGTAAATCTGCTGCTGTAATTTAAAGTGGTGTTTGTTACCCTCTTGTTTCATGTAGTTACAGGGTAAGTGTGAATCTGCTGCTGTAAATTAAAGTGGTGTTTGTTCCCCTCTTGTTTCATGTAGTTACAGGGTAAGTGTAAATCTGCTGCTGTAAATTAAAGTGGTGTTTGTTCCCCTCTTGTTTCATGTAGTTACAGGGTAAGTGTAAATCTGCTGCTGTAATTTAAAGTGGTGTTTGTTACCCTCTTGTTTCATGTAGTTACAGGGTAAGTGTGAATCTGCTGCTGTAAATTAAAGTGGTGTTTGTTCCCCTCTTGTTTCATGTAGTTACAGGGTAAGTGTAAATCTGCTGCTGTAAATTAAAGTGGTGTTTGTTCCCCTCTTGTTTCATGTAGTTACAGGGTAAGTGTGAATCTGCTGCTGTAAATTAAAGTGGTTTTTGTTCCCCTCTTGTTTCCTATAGTTACAGGGTAAGTGTGAATCTGCTGCTGTCAATTAAAGTGTTGTTTGCTCCCCTCTTGTTTCATGTAGTTACAGGGTAAGTGTAAATCTGCTGCTGTAAATTAAAGTGGTGTTTGTTCCCCTCTTGTTTCATGTAGTTACAGGGTAAGTGTGAATCTGCTGCTGTAAATTAAAATGGTGTTTGTTACCCTCTTGTTTCATGTAGTTACAGGGTAAGTGTGAATCTGCTGCTGTAAATTAAAGTGGTGTTTGTTCCCCTCTTGTTTCATGTAGTTACAGGGTAAGTGTAAATCTGCTGCTGTAAATTAAAGTGGTGTTTGTTCCCCTCTTGTTTCATGTAGTTACAGGGTAAGTGTGAATCTGCTGCTGTAAATTAAAGTGGAGTTTGTTACCCTCTTGTTTCATGTAGTTACAGGGTAAGTGTGAATCTGCTGCTGTAAATTAAAGTGGTTTTGTTCCCCTCTTGTTTCTCATAGTTACAGGGTAAGTGTGAATCTGCTGCTGTCAATTAAAGTGTTGTTTGCTCCCCTCTTGTTTCATGTAGTTACAGGGTAAGTGTAAATCTGCTGCTGTAAATTAAAGTGGTTTTTGTTCTCCTCTAGTTTCATGTAGTTACAGGGTAAATGTGAATCTGCTGCTGTAAATTAAAGTGGTTTTTGTTACCCTCTTGTTTCATTTAGTTACAGGGTAAGTGTCAATCTGCTGCTGTAAATTAAGTGGTTTTTGTTCCCCTCTTGTTTCCTATAGTTACAGGGTAAGTGTGAATCTGCTGCTGTCAATTAAAGTGTTGTTTGCTCCCCTCTTGTTTCATGTAGTTACAGGGTAAGTGTAAATCTGCTGCTGTAAATTAAAGTGGTGTTTGTTCCCCTCTTGTTTCATGTAGTTACAGGGTAAGTGTGAATCTGCTGCTGTAAATTAAAGTGGTGTTTGTTACCCTCTTGTTTCATGTAGTTACAGGGTAAGTGTGAATCTGCTGCTGTAAATTAAAGTGGTGTTTGTTCCCCTCTTGTTTCATGTAGTTACAGGGTAAGTGTAAATCTGCTGCTGTAAATTAAAGTGGTGTTTGTTCCCCTCTTGTTTCATGTAGTTACAGGGTAAGTGTGAATCTGCTGCTGTAAATTAAAGTGGTGTTTGTTACCCTCTTGTTTCATGTAGTTACAGGGTAAGTGTGAATCTGCTGCTGTAAATTAAAGTGGTTTTGTTCCCCTCTTGTTTCTCATAGTTACAGGGTAAGTGTGAATCTGCTGCTGTCAATTAAAGTGTTGTTTGCTCCCCTCTTGTTTCATGTAGTTACAGGGTAAGTGTAAATCTGCTGCTGTAAATTAAAGTGGTTTTTGTTCTCCTCTAGTTTCATGTAGTTACAGGGTAAATGTGAATCTGCTGCTGTAAATTAAAGTGGTTTTTGTTACCCTCTTGTTTCATTTAGTTACAGGGTAAGTGTGAATCTGCTGCTGTAAATTAAAGTGGTGTTTGTTCCCCTCTTGTTTCATGCAGTTACAGGGTAAGTGTGAATCTGCTGCTCTAAATTAAAGTGGTGTTTGTTCCCCTCTTGTTTCATATAGTTACATGGTAAGTGTGAACCTGCTGCTGTAAATTAAAGTGGTGTTTGTTCCCCTCTTGTTTCATGCAGTTACAGGGTAAGTGTGAATCTGCTGTTCTAAATTAAAGTGGTGTTTGTTCTCCTCTTGTTTCATATAGTTACAGGGTAAGTGTGAATCTGCTGCTGTAAATTAAAGTGGTGTTTGTTCCCCTCTTGTTTCATGTAGTTACAGGGTAATTGTGAATCTGCTTCTGTAAATTAAAGTGGTGTTTGTTCCCCTCTTGTTTCATGTAGTTAGAGGGTAAGTGTGAATCTGCTGCTGTAAATTAAAGTGGTGTTTGTTCCCCTCTTGTTTCATGTAGTTAGAGGGTAAGTGTGAATCTGCTGCTGTAAATTAAAGTGGTGTTTGTTCCACTCTTTTTTCATGTAGTTACAGGGTAAGTGTGAATCTGCTTCTGTCAATTAAAGTGGTGTTTGTTCCCCTCTTGTTTCATGTAGTTACAGGGTAAGTGTGAATCTGCTGCTGTAAATTAAAGTGGTGTCTGTTCCCCTCTTGTTTCCTATAGTTACAGGGTCAGTGTGAATCTGCTGCTGTAAATTAAAGTGGTGTTTGTTCCACTCTTTTTTCATGTAGTTACAGGGTCAGTGTGAATCTGCTGCTGTAAATTAAAGTGGTGTTTGTTCCACTCTTGTTTCATGTAGTTACAGGGTAAGTGTGAATCTGCTGCTCTAAATTAAAGTGATGTTTGTTCTCTCTTGTTTCATGCAGTTACAGGGTAAGTGTGAATCTGCTGTTCTAAATTAAAGTGGTGTTTGTTACCCTCTTGTTTCATGCTGTTACAGGGTAATTGTGAATCTGCTTCTGTAAATTAAAGTGGTGTTTGTTCCCCTCTTGTTTCATGTAGTTAGAGGGTAAGTGTGAATCTGCTGTTCTAAATTAAAGTGGTGTTTGTAACCCTCTTGTTTCATGCAGTTACAGGGTAAGTGTAAATCTGCTGCTGTAATTTAAAGTGGTGTTTGTTCTCCTCTTGTTTCATGCAGTTACAGGGTAAGTGTGAATCTGCTGCTGTAAAATAAAGTGGTGTTTGTAACCCTCTTGTTTCATGTAGTTACAGGGTAAGTGTGAATCTGCTGCTGTAATTTAAAGTGGTGTTTGTTCTCCTCTTGTTTCATGCAGTTACAGGGTAAGTGTGAATCTGCTGCTGTAAATTAAAGTGATGTTTGTTCCCCTCTTGTTTCATGTAGTTACAGGGTAAGTGTGAATCTGCTGCTGTAAATTAAAGTGGTATTTGTTCCCCTCTTGTTTCATGTAGTTACAGGGTAAGTGTGAATCTGCTGCTGTAAATTAAAGTGGTGTTTGTTCCCCTCTTGTTTCATGTAGTTACAGGGTAAGTGTGAATCTGCTGCTGTAAATTAAAGTGGTGTTTGTTACCCTCTTGTTTCATGTAGTTACAGGGTAATTGTGAATCTGCGGCTTTAAATTAAAGTGGTGTTTGTTCCCCTTTTGTTTCATGTAGTTACAGGGTAAGTGTGAATCTGCTGTTGTAAATTAAAGTGGTGTTTGTTCCCCTCTTGATTCATGTAGTTACAGGGTAAGTGTGAATCTGCTGCTGTAAATTAAAGTGGTGTTTGTTACCCTCTTGTTTCATGTAGTTACAGGGTAAGTGTGAATCTGCTGTTCTAAATTAAAGTGGTGTTTGTTCCCCTCTTGTTTCATGCAGTTACAGGGTAAGTGTGAATCTGCTGCTGTAAATTAAAGTGGTGTTTGTTCCACTATTTTTTCATGTAGTTACAGGGTAAGTGTGAATCTGCTTCTGTCAATTAAAGTGGTGTTTGTTCCCCTCTTGTTTCATGTAGTTACAGGGTAAGTGTGAATCTGCTGCTGTCAATTAAAGTGGTGTTTGCTCCCCTCTTGTTTCATGTAGTTACAGGGTAAGTGTGAATCTGCTGCTGTAAATTAAAGTGGTGTTTGTTCCCCTCTTGTTTCATGTAGTTACAGGGTAAGTGTGAATCTGCTGTTCTAAATTAAAGTGGTGTTTGTTCCCCTCTTGTTTCATGTAGTTACAGGGTAAGTGTGAATCTGCTGCTGTAAATTAAAGTGGTGTTTGTTCCCCTCTTTTTTCTTGTAGTTACAGGGTAAGTGTGAATCTGCTGTTCTAAATTAAAGTGGTGTTTGTTCTCCTCTTGTTTCATGTAGTTACAGGGTAAGTGTGAATCTGCTGTTCTAAATTAAAGTGGTGTTTGTTACCCTCTTGTTTCATGCAGTTACAGGGTAAGTGTGAATCTGCTTCTGTAAATTAAAGTGGTGTTTGTTCCCCTCTTGTTTCATGTAGTTACAGGGTAAGTTTGAATCTGCGGCTGTAAATTAAAGTGGTGTTTGTTCCCCTCTTGTTTCATGTAGTTACAGGGTAAGTGTGAATCTGCTTCTGTAAATTAAAGTGGTGTTTGTTCCCCTCTTGTTTCATGTAGTTACAGGGTAAGTTTGAATCTGCGGCTGTAAATTAAAGTGGTGTTTGTTCCCCTCTTGTTTCATGCAGTTACAGGGTAAGTGTGAATCTGCTGCTGTAAATTAAAGTAGTGTTTGTTCCCCTCTTGTTTCATGCAGTTACAGGGTAAGTGTGAATCTGCTGCTGTAAATTAAAGTAGTGTTTGCTCCCCTCTTGTTTCATGTAGTTTCAGGGTAAGTGTGAATCTGCTGCTGTAAATTAAAGTGATGTTTGTTCCCCTCTTGTTTCATGTAGTTACAGGGTAAGTGTGAATCTGCTGCTGTAAATTAAAGTGGTGTTTGTTCCCCTCTTTTTTCATGTAGTTACAGGGTAAGTGTGAATCTGCTGTTCTAAATTAAAGTGATGTTTGTTCTCCTCTTGTTTCATGTAGTTACAGGGTAAGTGTGAATCTGCTTCTGTAAATTAAAGTGGTGTTTGTTCCCCTCTTGTTTCATGTAGTTACAGGGTAAGTTTGAATCTGCGGCTGTAAATTAAAGTGGTGTTTGTTCCCCTCTTTTTTCATGTAGTTACAGGGTAAGTGTGAATCTGCTGCTGTAAATTAAAGTGGTGTTTGTTCCCCTCTTGTTTCATGTAGTTACAGGGTAATTGTGAATCTGCTTCTGTAAATTAAAGTGGTGTTTGTTCCCCTCTTGTTTCATGTAGTTAGAGGGTAAGTGTGAATCTGCTGCTGTAAATTAAAGTGGTGTTTGTTCCCCTCTTGTTTCATGTAGTTAGAGGGTAAGTGTGAATCTGCTGCTGTAAATTAAAGTGGTGTTTGTTCCACTCTTTTTTCATGTAGTTACAGGGTAAGTGTGAATCTGCTTCTGTCAATTAAAGTGGTGTTTGTTCCCCTCTTGTTTCATGTAGTTACAGGGTAAGTGTGAATCTGCTGCTGTAAATTAAAGTGGTGTCTGTTCCCCTCTTGTTTCCTATAGTTACAGGGTCAGTGTGAATCTGCTGCTGTAAATTAAAGTGGTGTTTGTTCCACTCTTTTTTCATGTAGTTACAGGGTCAGTGTGAATCTGCTGCTGTAAATTAAAGTGGTGTTTGTTCCACTCTTGTTTCATGTAGTTACAGGGTAAGTGTGAATCTGCTGCTCTAAATTAAAGTGATGTTTGTTCTCTCTTGTTTCATGCAGATACAGGGTAAGTGTGAATCTGCTGTTCTAAATTAAAGTGGTGTTTGTTACCCTCTTGTTTCATGCTGTTACAGGGTAATTGTGAATCTGCTTCTGTAAATTAAAGTGGTGTTTGTTCCCCTCTTGTTTCATGTAGTTAGAGGGTAAGTGTGAATCTGCTGTTCTAAATTAAAGTGGTGTTTGTAACCCTCTTGTTTCATGCAGTTACAGGGTAAGTGTAAATCTGCTGCTGTAATTTAAAGTGGTGTTTGTTCTCCTCTTGTTTCATGCAGTTACAGGGTAAGTGTGAATCTGCTGCTGTAAAATAAAGTGGTGTTTGTAACCCTCTTGTTTCATGTAGTTACAGGGTAAGTGTGAATCTGCTGCTGTAATTTAAAGTGGTGTTTGTTCTCCTCTTGTTTCATGCAGTTACAGGGTAAGTGTGAATCTGCTGCTGTAAATTAAAGTGATGTTTGTTCCCCTCTTGTTTCATGTAGTTACAGGGTAAGTGTGAATCTGCTGCTGTAAATTAAAGTGGTATTTGTTCCCCTCTTGTTTCATGTAGTTACAGGGTAAGTGTGAATCTGCTGCTGTAAATTAAAGTGGTGTTTGTTCCCCTCTTGTTTCATGTAGTTACAGGGTAAGTGTGAATCTGCTGCTGTAAATTAAAGTGGTGTTTGTTACCCTCTTGTTTCATGTAGTTACAGGGTAATTGTGAATCTGCGGCTTTAAATTAAAGTGGTGTTTGTTCCCCTTTTGTTTCATGTAGTTACAGGGTAAGTGTGAATCTGCTGCTGTAAATTAAAGTGGTGTTTGTTCCCCTCTTGATTCATGTAGTTACAGGGTAAGTGTGAATCTGCTGCTGTAAATTAAAGTGGTGTTTGTTACCCTCTTGTTTCATGTAGTTACAGGGTAAGTGTGAATCTGCTGTTCTAAATTAAAGTGGTGTTTGTTCCCCTCTTGTTTCATGCAGTTACAGGGTAAGTGTGAATCTGCTGCTGTAAATTAAAGTGGTGTTTGTTCCACTATTTTTTCATGTAGTTACAGGGTAAGTGTGAATCTGCTGCTGTAAATTAAAGTGGTGTTTGTTCCCCTCTTGTTTCATGTAGTTACAGGGTAAGTGTGAATCTGCTGTTCTAAATTAAAGTGGTGTTTGTTCCCCTCTTGTTTCATGTAGTTACAGGGTAAGTGTGAATCTGCTGCTGTAAATTAAAGTGGTGTTTGTTCCCCTCTTTTTTCTTGTAGTTACAGGGTAAGTGTGAATCTGCTGTTCTAAATTAAAGTGGTGTTTGTTCTCCTCTTGTTTCATGTAGTTACAGGGTAAGTGTGAATCTGCTGTTCTAAATTAAAGTGGTGTTTGTTACCCTCTTGTTTCATGCAGTTACAGGGTAAGTGTGAATCTGCTTCTGTAAATTAAAGTGGTGTTTGTTCCCCTCTTGTTTCATGTAGTTACAGGGTAAGTTTGAATCTGCGGCTGTAAATTAAAGTGGTGTTTGTTCCCCTCTTGTTTCATGTAGTTACAGGGTAAGTGTGAATCTGCTTCTGTAAATTAAAGTGGTGTTTGTTCCCCTCTTGTTTCATGTAGTTACAGGGTAAGTTTGAATCTGCGGCTGTAAATTAAAGTGGTGTTTGTTCCCCTCTTGTTTCATGCAGTTACAGGGTAAGTGTGAATCTGCTGCTGTAAATTAAAGTAGTGTTTGTTCCCCTCTTGTTTCATGCAGTTACAGGGTAAGTGTGAATCTGCTGCTGTAAATTAAAGTAGTGTTTGCTCCCCTCTTGTTTCATGTAGTTTCAGGGTAAGTGTGAATCTGCTGCTGTAAATTAAAGTGATGTTTGTTCCCCTCTTGTTTCATGTAGTTACAGGGTAAGTGTGAATCTGCTGCTGTAAATTAAAGTGGTGTTTGTTCCCCTCTTTTTTCATGTAGTTACAGGGTAAGTGTGAATCTGCTGTTCTAAATTAAAGTGATGTTTGTTCTCCTCTTGTTTCATGTAGTTACAGGGTAAGTGTGAATCTGCTTCTGTAAATTAAAGTGGTGTTTGTTCCCCTCTTGTTTCATGTAGTTACAGGGTAAGTTTGAATCTGCGGCTGTAAATTAAAGTGGTGTTTGTTCCCCTCTTTTTTCATGTAGTTACAGGGTAAGTGTGAATCTGCTTCTGTCAATTAAAGTGGTGTTTGCTCCCCTCTTGTTTCATGCAGTTACAGGGTAAATGTGAATCTGCTGCTGTAAATTAAAGTGGTGTTTGTTCCCCTCTTGTTTCATGCAGTTACAGGGTAAGTGTGAATCTGCTGCTGTAAATTAAAGTGGTGTTTGTTCCCCTCTTTTTTCATGTAGTTACAGGGTAAGTGTGAATCTGCTTCTGTCAATTAAAGTGGTGTTTGCTCCCCTCTTGTTTCATGTAGTTACAGGGTAAGTGTGAATCTGCTTCTGTAAATTAAAGTGGTGTTTGTTCCCCTCTTGTTTCATGTAGTTACAGGGTAAGTTTGAATCTGCGGCTGTAAATTAAAGTGGTGTTTGTTCCCCTCTTGTTTCATGCAGTTACAGGGTAAGTGTGAATCTGCTGCTGTAAATTAAAGTAGTGTTTGTTCCCCTCTTGTTTCATGCAGTTACAGGGTAAGTGTGAATCTGCTGCTGTAAATTAAAGTGGTGTTTGTTCCCCTCTTGTTTCATGCAGTTACAGGGTAAGTGTGAATCTGCTGCTGTAAATTAAAGTGGTGTTTGTTCCCCTCTTTTTTCATGTAGTTACAGGGTAAGTGTGAATCTGCTTCTGTCAATTAAAGTGGTGTTTGCTCCCCTCTTTTTTCATGTAGTTACAGGGTAAGTGTGAATCTGCTGCTGTAAATTAAAGTGGTGTTTGTTACCCTCTTGTTTCATGTAGTTACAGGGTAAGTGTGAATCTGCTGTTCTAAATTAAAGTGGTGTTTGTTCCCCTCTTGTTTCATGCAGTTAGAGGGTAAGTGTGAATCTGCTGCTGTAAATTAAAGTTGTGTTTGTTCCCCTCTTTTTCATGTAGTTACAGGGTAAGTGTGAATCTGCTGCTGTCAATTAAAGTGGTGTTTGCTCCCCTCTTGTTTCATGTAGTTACAGGGTAAGTGTGAATCTGCTGCTGTAAATTAAAGTGGTGTCTGTTCCCCTCTTGTTTCCTATAGTTACAGGGTCAGTGTGAATCTGCTGCTGTAAATTAAAGTGGTGTTTGTTCCACTCTTGTTTCATGTAGTTACAGGGTCAGTGTGAATCTGCTGCTGTAAATTAAAGTGGTGTTTGTTCTCTCTTGTTTCATGCAGTTACAGGGTAAGTTTGAATCTGCTTCTGTAAATTAAAGTGGTGTTTGTTCCCCTCTTGTTTCATGCAGTTACAGGGTAAGTGTGAATCTGCTGCTCTAAATTAAAGTGGTTTTTGTTCCCCTCTTGTTTCATGCAGTTACAGGGTAAGTGTGAATCTGCTGTTCAAGTCAAGTCAAGTCAAGTCAACTTTATTTATATAGCGCTTTTAACAATGTAGATTGTTTCAAAGCAGCTTTACAGTGTTAAACAGGAAAATAATGCAGCATAATTTTATTCAGCTGTAGAGCCATTCTGGAAAAATTTCAAGTATCATACAGTGACAGTGTGGGCTTTAGATCAATAATTTGATCAGTAATTTAGTTTAAATGGTTTATTTAGTTTATTATTTAGATGTATTTCGATGTTTAGTTGAAAAATTTAATGTCCCCAACTGAGCACGCCAAGCCAGAGGCAACAGTGGCAAGGAAACCAAAACCCCATTAGGTGACCTAATGGAGAAAAATAAACCTTGGGAGAAACCAGGCTCAGTCGGGGTGCCAGTTCTCCTCTGGCCAATTAACAAACAGCGTATTATTATTATTATTCTGGCAGTTTTACAGCTCGGAGGTCATAATAGATCAGAATATTCGAGGGACCGGGGGCAACATGCTGGAGACGGGTTTATTGAGGATGATGTTGATTAAATAATTATTAAAGTGCAATATTCGAATGATCGGAGGCAACACGCTGGAGACGGGTTTATTGAGATGCCGTGTCGATGAGGCAGTTTCAGGGGGAGTCTAATCACGGTCTCCCAGACACTTCGGGGTCCTGTGTTGGTCTTCTCTGGGCGCAGGTCCACCATCTGAACTGGATACGGCCCGGATCCAGCTGACTGCAGTAAACCTCGGGATAAAACAGAGAGACTATCATTAGCGTAGATGCCATTCTTCTGATGATGTAACGAGTACATCAGGTGTTATGGGAAGTGTTCCCGGTTCCGGCTGACCTAGTTAATGCAGCCTAACAATCATTTCATTGAAAAAGTGTTTTATGTGTATGCCACAGTAAAGAGATGTGTTTTTAGTCTAGATTTAAACTGACAGAGTGTGTCTGCTTCCCGAACAATGTTAGGAAGACTGTTCCAGAGTTTAGGTGCTAAATAGGAAAACGATCGACCGCCTGCAGTTGATTTGGATATTCTCGGTATGATCAACTGGCCAGAATTTTGAGACCGCAGTAGACGTGATGGAGTATAATATGTTAAGAGCTCGCTCAAGTATTGGGGAGCTAAACCATTTAGTGCTTTGTAAGTAATAAGTAAGATTTTAAAATGTATGCGATGTTTAATAGGCAGCCAGTGCAGTGTTGACAGAACTGGGCTAATATGGTCATACTTCCTGGTTCTAGTAAGAACTCGAGCTGCTGCGTTTTGGACCAGCTGGAGTTTATTTATTAAGCGAGCAGGGCAACCACCCAGTAGAGCATTACAATAATCTAACCTTGAGGTCATGAACGCATGAACTAACTGTTCAGCATTTTGCATTGAGAGCATGTGCCGTAATTTAGATATATTTTTAAGATGGTAGAAAGCAGTTTTACAGATGCTAGAAACGTGGCTTTCAAACGAAAGATTGGTATCAAAGAGCACACCCAGGTTCCTCACTGACGACGAGGACTTGACAGAACAGCCATCAAGTGTTAGACAGTATTCTAGGTTACTACTTGTGGAGCTTTTTTGTCCAATAATTAAAAATTCAGTTTTTTCTGAATTGAGTTGCAGGAAATTACCAGTCATCCAATGTTTTATATCAGCTATGCATTCCGTTAATCTTGTGAATTGGTAAGTTTCTTTAGGGCGTGAAGAAATATAGAGCTGAGTATCGTCAGCATAACAATGAAAACTAACGCCATGCTTCCTAATGATATCTCCCAGTGGTAGCATGTACAGGGTGAAGAGTAGCGGTCCTAGCACTGAGCCTTGTGGTACTCCATACTGAACTTGCGATCGGTGTGACATATCTTCATTTACTACTACAAACTGATAACGGTCGCATAGGTATGATTTAAACCATGATAATGCAATTCCATTAATACCTACATAATTTTCGAGTCTATTCAAAAGAATGTTGTGGTCGATAGTATCAAATGCAGCGCTAAGATCGAGTAACACTAATAGAGAGATACAACCACGATCGGATGATAAGAGCAAATCATTTGTAACTCTGACGAGAGCAGTCTCAGTGCTATGATACGGTCTAAATCCTGACTGGAAATCCTCACAGATACCATTTCTTTCTAAAAAGGAACATAATTGTGAAGACACTGCCTTTTCAAGTATTTTTGACAGAAAGGGTAGATTTGAGATTGGTCTATAATTGACTAAATCTGTAGGATCAAGTTGCGGTTTTTTAATAAGTGGTTTAATAATAGCCAACTTAAAAGTTTTCGGTACATATCCTAATGACAAAGATGAATTAATGATATTCAGAAGAGGATCTATGACCTCTGGTAGCATCTCTTTTAATAGCCTAGTTGGTATAGGGTCGAGCATACATGTTGTCGATTTTGATGATTTAACGAGTTTAGCCAATTCTTCTTCTCCTATAGCAGTGAATGAGTGTAATTTTTCCTCAGTGACACTACAATGCTCTGTCTGATGTGATGCTGTATTAGACGGCTGCATGGTTAAAAATTTTTTCCTAATATTATCAATCTTACATGTGAAGAAGTTCATAAAGTCATTACTGCTGTGCTGTTTACAATCATCAGAAGTTGAAGCTTTATTTTTGGTTAATTTAGCCACTGTATCGAATAAATACCTTGGGTTGTGTTTGTTTTCTTCCAAGAGAGTTGAGAAATAAGCAGATCTAGCAGTTTTTACAGCCTTTCTGTATGTGATCATGTGCTCTTTCCACGAATTACGAAATACCTCTAATTTTGTTTTCTTCCAGCTGCGCTCCATTTTTCTGGCTGCTGTTTTAAGGGCCCGGGTGTGCTCGTTGTACCACGGTGTTGTACTATTTTCTTTAATCTTCTTTAAGCGCAGAGGAGCAACTGTGTCTAAAGTACTGCAAAAGAGAGAGTCAATAGTTTCTGTTGCAACATCGAGTTCTTCTATACTATCTGGGATGCTGAGCAGATGATACTGATGAGGAAGATTATTTAAAAAGCAATCTTTAGTAGCGGCAGTGATTGTCCTGCCATTTTTAAAGCGAGGGGGCGGCTTTGCAACCTTAGCTAAATTAAGTATACATGATACTAAGTAATGATCTGAGATGTCATCGCTCTGCTGCAGAATTTCAACGGTATCAACATTTATTCCATGTGACAATATTAGGTCTAAAGTATGATTATGGCGATGAGTGGCTCCTGACACGTGTTGCCTAACTCCAATAGAGTTTAGTGTGTCTTTAAATGCTAATCCCAATACGTCTTTTCCGTTGTCAACATGGATATTAAAATCACCAACAATTAGTACTTTATCTACGGCCAGTACTAACTCTGATAGAAAATCAGCAAATTCTTTGATAAAGTCTGTATTATGCCCTGGTGGCCTGTAAACAGTAGCTAACACAAATGTTGAACGGGTTTTATCATGTACACTACATAGCGTTACATAAAGCACCAAAACTTCGAAGGAATTATATTTGAAACTAGACTTCTGAGTAATACTGAAGATATTATTATAAATTACAGCAACCCCTCCCCCTTTACCTTTCAGACGCGGCTCATGTTTATAACAATAATCTTGGGGGGTGGACTCATTTAAGGTAATGTAGTCGTCAGGTTTTAGCCAGGTTTCTGTCAAACAGAGCACATCTAGATTATTATCTGTAATAATATCATTAACAATAAGCGCTTTTGGGGAAAGGGATCTAATATTCAGCAACCCAAGCTTTATCAATTGTTCATCTGTATTATATATTTTGTTTATTTGTTGGACGTCAATTAAATTTTTACTGTTGAATGGTTTTGATGTTTTTTTGTATTTACTAATTCGGGGAACAGACACAGTCTCTATATGATAATATCTAGGTGAAAGAGTCTCTATGTGCTGGGATTTATCTGACTCCGGTAACGTGAGACAGCTAGCAGACGGTCGGTTTAGCCAGTTTGTCTGCTTCCTGACCTGGGCCCTAGTGAGTCAAGGTTTAGCTCTAAGAATATGTGCCAGATTACTAGAGAGAAGAGCGGCACCACCCCAAGAGGGATGGATGCCATCCTTCTTCAACAGGTCAGGTCTGCCCCAAAAACTTTTCCAATTGTCTATGAACCCTATGTTATTTTGCAGACACCACTTAGACAACCAGCCATTGAGTGATGATAGTCTGCTAACTATCTCATCACTCCTTTTTGCCGGGAGCGGTCCAGAACAAAAAACAGCCTCAGACATCGTACTAGCGAGTTCACACACCTCTTTAATGTTAATTTTGGTGATCTCCGACTGGCGAAGTCGAACATCATTAGTGCCGACGTGAATAATAATCTTAGAGAATTTACGATTAGCTTTAGCCAGCACTTTTAAATTTGCTTTGATGTCAGGTGCTCTGGCTCCCGGTAAACAAGTGACTATGGTGGCTGGTGTCTCTATCTTCACGTTCCGTGTAATAGAATCGCCAATGACTAGGGCACTTTCAACAGGATACTCAGTGGGTGCTTCACTGAGAGGGGAGAACCTGTTTGATGTTCTAACCGGAACGGAAAAGCGGTTCTTTGGTCTGCGACTATGCTGCCTCACTGTTACCCAGTTTCCCTGCTGCGAGGGCCCTGCAGCCGGAACCGAAGAATGTACAGAGTTCACTAAGCTATTCGCATCCAAATCAGTGTCTAAAGCTGTTACATCCTCACTACTCTCAGATAAAGTATGGATGCGTGTTTCTAATTCTGAAATCTTCTCCGTCAGCCTAACTATCTCCTTACATTTATCACATGTGAAGCCCTGTTCGCTAGCGGAGAAGCCTACACTAAACATGCGACATGCACTGCAGGTGATAATGACAGGAGAAGACATGACTTACCGTGTTTGTTGATTAATCCAATTTACCACTTACCACAATCGTTTGCTGGACACAATTTACTAATCCAAGTTATGAACTCAGAAAAAGGGAGGCCCGGGTGCAGAGATAACAAGCTAACAGGCTAGCAAAATGCTAACGTGTGATGGTGATTTAGATTAAAAGCTAGCGATGTCAAATTTAAAGTGATAGGCAATTTTTAAACAATGTATGGTGATGAGTAAGTTATATTTAGCAGTAGAAGAAAGAGGAAATATCAAAATAAAGATTCAAACGTAAGCAAGGCCCTACAGAGCTACAGACTTGAGCAACAGAGCAACAGACACAGCAGGCAGACAGGAGCCCTAAATTCTGTTCTAAATTAAAGTGGTGTTTGTTACCCTCTTGTTTCATGCTGTTACAGGGTAATTGTGAATCTGCTTCTGTAAATTAAAGTGGTGTTTGTTCCCCTCTTGTTTCATGTAGTTAGAGGGTAAGTGTGAATCTGCTGCTGTAAATTAAAGTGATGTTTGTTCCCCTCTTGTTTCATGTAGTTACAGGGTAAGTGTGAATCTGCTGCTGTAAATTAAAGTGGTATTTGTTCCCCTCTTGTTTCATGTAGTTACAGGGTAAGTGTGAATCTGCTGTTCTAAATTAAAGTGGTGTTTGTTCCCCTCTTGTTTCATGTAGTTACAGGGTAAGTGTGAATCTGCTGCTGTAAATTAAAGTGGTATTTGTTCCCCTCTTGTTTCATGTAGTTACAGGGTAAGTGTGAATCTGCTGTTCTAAATTAAAGTGGTGTTTGTTCCCCTCTTGTTTCATGCAGTTACAGGGTAAGTGTGAATCTGCTGCTGTAAATTAAAGTGGTGTTTGTTCCACTATTTTTTCATGTAGTTACAGGGTAAGTGTGAATCTGCTGCTGTAATTTAAAGTGGTGTTTGTTCCCCTTTTGTTTCATGTAGTTACAGGGTAAGTGTGAATCTGCTTTTGTAAATTAAAGTGGTGTTTGTTCCCCTCTTGTGTCATGTAGTTACAGGGTAAGTGTGAATCTGCTGTTCTAAATTAAAGTGGTGTTTGTTCCCCTCTTGTTTCATGTAGTTACAGGGTAAGTGTGAATCTGCTGCTGTAAATTAAAGTGGTGTTTGTTCTCCTCTTGTTTCATGTAGTTACAGGGTAAGTGTGAATCTGCTGCTGTAAATTAAAGTGGTGTTTGTTCCCCTCTTGTGTCATGTAGTTACAGGGTAAGTGTGAATCTGCTGCTGTAAATTAAAGTGGTGTTTGTTCCCCTCTTGTTTCATGTAGTTACAGGGTAAGTGTGAATCTTGCGCTGTAAATTAAAGTGGTGTTTGTTACCCTCTTGTGTCATGTAGTTACAGGGTAAGTTTGAATCTGCTGTTCTAAATTAAAGTGGTGTTTGTTCCACTCTTTTTTCATGTAGTTACAGGGTAAGTGTGAATCTTCTTCTGTCAATTAAAGTGGTGTTTGTTCTCCTCTTGTTTCATGTAGTTACAGGGTAAGTGTGAATCTGCTGCTGTAAATTAAAGTGGTGTTTGTTCCCCTCTTGTTTCCTATAGTTACAGGGTCAGTGTGAATCTGCTGCTTTAAATTAAAGTGGTGTTTGTTCCCCTCTTGTTTCATGTAGTTACAGGGTAAGTGTGAATCTGCTGCTGTAAATTAAAGTGATATTTGCTCCCCTCTTGTTTCATGTAGTTACAGGGTAAGTGTGAATCTGCTGCTGTAAATTAAAGTGGTGTTTGTTCCCCTCTTGTTTCATGTAGTTACAGGGTAAGTGTGAATCTGCTTCTGTAAATTAAAGTGGTGTTTGCTCCCCTCTTGTTTCATGTAGTTACAGGGTAAGTGTGAATCTGCTTCTGTAAATTAAAGTGGTGTTTGCTCCCCTCTTGTTTCATGTAGTTACAGGGTAAGTGTGAATCTGCTTTTGTAAATTAAAGTGGTGTTTGTTCCCCTCTTGTGTCATGTAGTTACAGGGTAAGTGTGAATCTGCTGTTCTAAATTAAAGTGGTGTTTGTTCCCCTCTTGTTTCATGTAGTTACAGGGTAAGTGTGAATCTGCTGTTCTAAATTAAAGTGGTGTTTGTTACCCTCTTGTTTCATGCAGTTACATTGTAAGTGTGAACCTGCTTCTGTAAAATAAAGTGGTGTTTGTTCCCCTCTTGTTTCATGTAGTTACAGGGTAAGTGTGAATCTGCTGCTGTAAATTAAAGTGGTGTTTGTTCTCCTCTTGTTTCATGTAGTTACAGGGTAAGTGTGAATCTGCTGCTGTAAATTAAAGTGGTGTTTGTTCCCCTCTTGTGTCATGTAGTTACAGGGTAAGTGTGAATCTTGCGCTGTAAATTAAAGTGATGTTTGTTACCCTCTTGTGTCATGTAGTTACAGGGTAAGTGTGAATCTGCTGTTCTAAATTAAAGTGGTGTTTGTTACCCTCTTGTGTCATGTAGTTACAGGGTAAGTGTGAATCTGCTGCTGTAAATTAAAGTGATGTTTGTTCCCCTCTTGTTTCATGTAGTTACAGGGTAAGTTTGAATCTGCTGCTGTAAATTAAAGTGGTGTTTGTTCTCCTCTTGTGTCATGTAGTTACAGGGTAAGTGTGAATCTTATCTCACAGGTAGGTCCTTCAAGGTTGCCTGGAGAGGAGAGGAATCCCAAGCGCATCAACTGACCACGGGGGTTCCTCAGGGCTCTTGGACCTCTTCTCCATTTACACTACTTCATTAGGTCCCATCATACAGGCACATGGCTTCTCATATCACTGCTATGCTGATGACACTCAGCTCTACCTTTCATTCCAACCAGACGACCCCACAGTAGCTGCACGAATCTCCAGCTGTCTGGCTGACATCTCGGCATAGATGAGTAAAAATCACCTACAGCTCAACCTGGCAAAGACTGAGTTCCTCATCTTTCCCGCCAGTCCCACTATGCAACATGACTTCACCATCCAGCTAGGTACATCCCTGATCTCCCCTTCAAATCAGTCAGAAATCTTGGAGTTACATTTGATGATCAGTTGTCCTTCAGAGAACACATTTCTAAGACTGCTCGCTCGTGCAGGTTTGCGCTCTACAACATCAGGAAGATCAGACCGTTCCAAACAGAGCACGCAACACAGCTTCTTGTCCAGGCCCTGGTTATTTCTAGACTTGACTACTGCAATGTGCTTCTGGCTGGACTCCCCTCTTGTGCGATCCAAACACTTCGAATGATCCAGAATGCAGCGGCACGTCTGGTCTTCAATGAGCCCAAAATGACCCACGTCACACCTCTCTTCAACTTTACAACATTCAAAAGTCAACTAAAAACTCATCTCTTCCATTCTGCCCATTCAACCATTGTATATCCTGCACTTATTCAACCATTGTATATGCTGCTATTGCACTTCTGGTTAGACCTAAACTGCATTTCGTTGCCTTGTACCTGTACTTGTGTAATGACAATAAAGTTGAATG
The DNA here is from genome assembly GCA_033150135.1 of Gobio occitaniae. Taxonomy (NCBI): domain Eukaryota; kingdom Metazoa; phylum Chordata; class Actinopteri; order Cypriniformes; family Gobionidae; genus Gobio; species Gobio occitaniae. Next base: position 88,066 of record JARQWZ010004491.1, on the reverse strand, counting down.
TAATCTAATCTAATCTAACACAGGCAAAATTATCAGAAACAAAACCGAAAAAGGTCGCACAAGGGTTGAGAAAACTATGATTTACAATTTGTTTTATAATACAATAAGAGGTAAGTTTACCCCTTCATAGTCATATACACAAATGTACTAAAGAGTCAATATATCTCTATCCATCCATTCATCATTCTCTCTAAACCAGGGATGATGGAGTCCATCCATTCATTCATATCTATTCAAATTATCAGCTTAGTTTCTAATCTTGATCAAACAGTAGTGATATTGCAATTTACAAATAAAATAAAATGTCCCATTCTAGATGTTCTATTCTATTACAAGAGAAATGACTATAAAGATGTACTTTACAACATGATTGTTAAAAATAATTTAAAAGACTATTAAAAAGGCTGTTTAGGTGGTCAAACTCTGCTATCTGCTAAAGTGCTGAGAAACTCATCCGTCCTTTCATTCAATGACAACAAATTCATCAGCTGCTGCTGAAGATTATAGATGACAGATTTGTGGTTGAATCATGAAACAAAGAAAGCAATCAGATCAGATTCTTCAACTGGCTCAACTTGATCAGCAAAAACGTGGCGGCTCATCAGGAATTAATGAGAGTCCCACTTCATATTAGGTGGCCTTAACTACGATGTACTTACATCAAACAATGAGTACAATGAACCTACTGTGTTCATATTGTAATGCACAACACACTTTTGCTGATATTGAGGTGATATGGGTAAAGTTGGGGACAGGTGTGATGGTATGGGTAAGTTTAAGGGTAGGGTTAGGTGTAATGGAAGATTTTTCTAACTTTTTCAAAATTTTTCAACTAAATATCCAAATAAATCGAATTATTAAACTAAATTAACCATATAAACTAAATTACTGATCTAAAGCCCACACTCTGTCACTGTATGATAATTGAAATGAACTGATGACATCACCGTTTTCTCCAGAATGGCTATACAGCTGAATAAAATTATGCTGCATTATTTTCCTGTTTAACACTGTAAAGCTGCTTTGAAACAATCTGCTTTGTTAAAAGCGCTATATAAATATGGTTGACTTGACTTAAGGGAAGTGTCAACAGTGTAATTATGAATGTAACTACAGATATTAATTACAGATGTAATTACATGCAGGTAATTTTTTTATGTAAGTTCAACCTAAAAACATGTATGTACACAATAAGTGCATTGTATCACATGATTAATTTAAATGTAAGTACATAGTAGTTGAGGCCACCTAATATAAAGTGGGGCAATAGCAAAGAGGATATTTGTGACATGACATGAGTGAACACTCCCTCCTGGATGCTGCCGAGGCTGACGCCAGTGACACATGACAGGCTTGCCACACCCAGGACATCATATAAGCTGCGGTGTGTGTTCAGATCTGTGCAAACTGAAGCGTGTGCTCGAGCTGTCTGCTTACACTGATCTGACACCAGGAGAAACCTGCTCTAAACATCAAGGTATGTGTGTCTTCATGCAACGGCTTTGAGTAAGTCAATTTTAGGTAACACTTTAGTTTAGGGTCCATTTCTCACTATGAACTAGATGATTATTATCATGCATACACTGTAAACCCTAACGCTCAAAATACTTAATTGGTTTGAGTAGGACAAATTTAAATTAAACAAATAATTTCATTTAAATGAACTGATATGAGTATTTAGAACTTTCTTTTGAGTTCACAGCACTGACATATGTCTAGTAAACTGAACTGTTTCATTGTTTTGAGTTGTATGAGATAATTTACTTTCATTTAGACTTAAGTTTAACTGAAACTGGGCTGGGATGTTTTATTTCCCAACATGCTTTACCCATGGCACCCGAAAGGGAGAGTAAATGCTAAAATTAAGTGTTATATATCTATTAGATAACTCAGTACATCAAGTTAGGAGCATTTTACATGCATGAGTAATACAAACTCAAAACTTGATTGTTCAATTTACTTAAAATTACGAACATCATAACGCCAAAAAATTGATGTAACTGATTTTGACTGAAATCACTGAAAATGGTGTAAATAATGTCAGGCGAAAGCCCAGTGTCCCTCAGTTGGTACCCATCAGGGTCAGGTCAAGCCTGGGGTGGAAAATTGTTGAGGTGTCCATGACAGCCGCAGACATGACACAAGAGGAGAACAAACACCACTTTAATTTACAGCAGCAGATTCACACTTACCCTGTAACTACATGAAACAAGAGGGGAACAAACACCACTTTAATTTACAGCAGCAGATTCACACTTACCCTGTAACTACATGAAACAAGAGGGGAACAAACACCACTTTAATTGACAGCAGCACATTCACACTTACCCTGTAACTACATGAAACAAGAGGAGAACAAACACCACTTTAATTTACAGCAGCAGATTCACACTTACCCTGTAACTACATGAAACAAGAGGGCAACAAACACCACTTTAATTTACAGCAGCAGATTCACACTTACCCTGTAACTACATGAAACAAGAGGGTAACAAACACCACTTTAATTTACAGCAGCAGATTCACACTTACCCTGTAACTACATGACACAAGAGGGCAACAAACACCACATTAATTTACAGCAGCAGATTCACACTTACCCTGTAACTACACGAAACAAGAGGGGAACAAACACCACTTTAATTTAGAACAGCAGATTCACACTTACCCTGTAACTACATGAAACAAGAGGGGAACAAACACCACTTTAATTTACAGCCGCAGATTCAAACTTACCCTGTAACTACATGAAACAAGAGGGGAACAAACACCACTTTAATTTACAGCAGCAGATTCACACTTACCCTGTAACTACATGAAACAAGAGGGGAACAAACACCACTTTAATTGACAGCAGCACATTCACACTTACCCTGTAACTGCATGAAACAAGAGGAGAACAAACACCACTTTAATTTACAGCAGCAGATTCACACTTACCCTGTAACTACATGAAACAAGAGGGCAACAAACACCACTTTAATTTACAGCAGCAGATTCACACTTACCCTGTAACTACATGAAACAAGAGGGTAACAAACACCACTTTAATTTACAGCAGCAGATTCACACTTACCCTGTAACTACATGACACAAGAGGGCAACAAACACCACTTTAATTTACAGCAGCAGATTCACACTTACCCGGTAACTACACGAAACAAGAGGGGAACAAACACCACTTTAATTTAGAACAGCAGATTCACACTTACCCTGTAACTACATGAAACAAGAGGGGAACAAACACCACTTTAATTTACAGCCGCAGATTCAAACTTACCCTGTAACTACATGAAACAAGAGGGGAACAAACACCACTTTAATTTACAGCAGCAGATTCACACTTACCCTGTAACTACATGAAACAAGAGGGGAACAAACACCACTTTAATTTACAGCAGATTCCCAGCAGACACTGGGAAATACATTTTTATTACATTTTGAACTAAAAATTTAACTGAAATCTGATTATAAGTGAATGTGTTGAATCTCTGCTCACTTACCAAATACTTATTAAATAAATAGCTTGTGTGTGTGTGTGTGTGTGTGTGTGTGTGTGTGTGTGTTTACAGTAAACTTCACCAACAACAACAAAACATCTTCCTCATAATGTCTGGAGCTGGAGGAGGAGGTGGAGGAGGAGGAGGAGGAGGAGGAGGAGGAGGAGGAGGAGGAAATGTAATACAATATATATCCGGAGGAGGAGGAGGAGAAGGAGGAGGAGCTGGAGGAGGAGGCGGAGGAGGAGGAAGCGGAATAACATATATATCCGGAGGAGGAGGAGGAGGAGCTGGAGGAGGCGGAGGAGGAGGAGGAAGTGGAATAACATATATATCCGGAGGAGGAGGAGGAGGAGGAGGAGGAGGAGGAGGAGCTGGAGGAGGAGGCGGAGGAGGAGGAGGAAGTGGAATAACATATATATCCGGAGGAGGAGGAGGAGGAGCTGGAGGAGGAGGCGGAGGAGGAGGAGGAAGTGGAATAACATATATATCCGGAGGAGGAGCTGGAGGAGGAGGCGGAGGAGGTTATTAATAGAACGTGAAAAAAAAAGCATTTAACCCTTAAAACAGACTTTCCTACATTGATATAAAGACAAATTCAATTATGATGTGCATGTAAAAAAGCACAAAAACATTTAAACAAGCTTGGACTGGAACTTTATTGGTAACATGAAATATCAGTAGAAAATCTCTTTCTGGGGTCGATCTGGGACTAGAACTGTACTTGTAGGTGTGAATCTTCACTTGTGATTGAGAAATAAAATGCAAACAAAAGCAATTCTCAGTACTTTACTTTTTTCCATTTTATATCTAAACAGAAGCATTCAAGTAAGATAAACAAAAACTGAATGACCAAATGTAAAATTAATAACTGCTGGTCTGTTTTTCGTACTTCACTTATTATATCCGAGATCAAACGACACATCCAAGATGACATCATTGTGCTAATCGTGATCTGGCTAATTGGGTTCTTCAAACACACATGTTGTTGATGATTGGTATCGCTGGATTGAGTTAATTGCACACTCATGTGTTTTATATATGGATAGTAGAAACATTGATCAGCAGCGCTGCTATTGGCTGCTCACCATGGCCAAAGAGCTTTTACAAGAGCTATTGCTCGAAGGTTATGTGGAATTTGAAGGTTTGATTAAAACACAAGGGAACACCTCAAAGTCTGCAAAAGCCAGGAAAGAGGGCTGAAAAAAGTGGCAGACACAATAAATGGTTAACACTTTATAATAACTACACGCTATGGAGCATTAGTTAAGCATTAGTAAATAGTTAATTCATCATTTATAAAGCATCAATAGACATTAATAGGCAGTTTATAAATACAGCTATAAATGCTTTATTCTTAATTTATAAGCATATCTATAATGTGTTTAATAATTGTTTTTTTTATACTTTATAAATGATCAATTTATAATTTCTAAATTAAGTATTACATTATTTACAAACCAGTTATTTAGGAGTTGTCAGTGGTTCATGTGATAATTTAGAAAGTTAAGTAAAGGATTAATAAACTATTTAAATGTACATTTTGTACATATTATTTAGACATATAGTAATAGTTGCTCAGTGTGTTAATAAATGCTTTATTAACGTGTATTTCCACTGTAATTCATGATTAATTCAGGTAGTTATAACACATTTAGTAGTTGTCAGTTAACTCTTTTTGTGAGCTCATCTAAAGTGGGGACTATTTATGCCTCATAAAGCTTTTACAAAGCAGATTCAAAGGCTCTTCTGAACATAACATAGGAAACAAACACAACACAGAGGAATATAGCACATAGAAATATTTATTTCAAAATGCAAAATGGATACTGTACAACTAGTAACTTAATATAAAATTAAGATGAAACCTCTTCAATGTCATAGAAAATATTCCTGTAGGCCGCCAGAAAACAAAACTGCAGTCAAATGAAACTAAGCCTGTGCAATCTGTTATAAAAAATAAATTTCTGTAAAGTGTAAACATTGCTGAATAAAAATTACAGGAGTGCCAAAATACAACAAATACAATTTTTTTTTTTATATACTTTATTTTTTATTATTATTCTAATTTACAAAATTTACAATGAAAGGAAAGAAAAAAAAAAAATATATATATATAAATATAATATATATATATATATATATATATATATATATATATATATATATATATATATTAACAGAAAGGGAGAAAAGAGATTATACAAATCAAATATATGCAATACAGCGTTCACAACTGTATACTTATGAATGCGTATCAGAATATGTTCTTAAACATCAATGTACTTATACATACGCATACATGTACTGACCCCCAAATAAAAATGGAAAAATAAATAAATAAAATAAAATAGATAAACAAAAACAGAACAACACAGCCAAACTTGTGGGGTTAATCGTTCCTATAACAATTACGGTTTACTTAGATGAGGATGTCTTTATGTTCTTTATATATCAACCACTTTTCCCAGTCCCTTTTGAAAGTACTTTTATTCATCTTTAGAATATATGTAAGTTCTTCCATAGCCAGGATTTCTTCAATAATTCCAAACCACTGTTTACAATTCAAAGTAGTATCTTTAAGCCAATTCCTAGTTATAGTCTTTTTGCAAGCCGCAAGAAGAATCTTGCATAAATATTGATCACTTTTAGGTACTATGCCTTTAATATTTCCCATAAGTAAAAACAAAGAAGTTCTAGGTATTTTATATCCAAACACTTCAGACAAAACTACCTGTACATCATCCCAAAATGACTGAATTTTCTCACAGCTCCAAAAGATGTGTGTGTGATCCGCTTCTAACTCTCCACATTGTCTCCAGCACACCTGTTGTCTGGAGACTTGTTTGCTTTTGATCTTAGGTGTTATGAAGAAGCGAATGAGACACTTCCAGCAAAATTCCCTCCATATTTGTGAGCTGGTAGTAGTTTGGTGCATTAACCACATGTCGTACCAATCCGTTTCTGTTATCTCAGTTTTTAATTATTTATCCCATTTCAATTTTATATATATTGTGGAGGAGGGACTGCTTTAAATCAACGCTTCGTACACAGAAGAGATTATTTTGGGTAATGTAAGACTATAGGCATTCATCATCATTTTAGCTAGAGGATGGATATTAATTTCTCTAATTTTCCTTTTTTTGTTGTAATAATCCCTTAACTGGAAGTATCTAAATAAATCATGATTTCTTAGTCCAAATGCATCCTTTAAGTCCTGGAAGCTTCTAATTTCACCCCCTGCAATTACACAGCACAATGCTGTTATTCCCCTGTCCTTCCACTGTTGAAATATTGGATCCTCCCTTCCTGACTTAAATTCCTCATCATGTGTAATCCACCTAAGTATTCCAATTTCTGTCTCCAATTTTAAATGTTTAACAATAGAATGCCAAACCTTCAGTGAGAATTTTCGTCGAATTTCGTTATTGGGTCCAGTCTGTCCTTACTATATCCGTGAAGTTCACTCTCCCCTATAAATGACTGAATTTGAAGATCTTGTGTATTTGTTTCTATGTCTTTCCATTTAGCTATGTAACTAGGAGTGCACCAATAAAAGATGGGGCGTAATTGTGCTGCACAGAAATAATTTTTAAAATTTGGAAGAGCCATACCACCTTTTTCTTTAGGTAATTGAAGAGTTGAGTAGCGCACTCTAGGTTTTTTACCTCCCCATATATACCTGGATATTACTTTGTCCCATTCAGAGAATTGCTTTGGGGGGATTTCCACTGGTAGGGATTGAAACAAATATAACAAGCGCAGCAAGACATTCATTTTTATTCATCTTATCCTATCACTGAAGCTCATGGGGTATGTGGACCACCTCTCGATGTCAGTCTTTATATTATTAGTGATTAAATCATAATTGGCTTTATACAATTTTGTTAAGTCTTTAGTTAAATTTACACCTAGGTATTTTAGGCATTTTGCATCCCAATTAATATCATAGCTTTGTTTGAGTTCCGTGTTATGTTTACAATTCAGTTGAAGGATTTGGGTTTTTGTTACATTTAATTTATATCCGGCATATTCATTATATTGCGCTAATACTTGCATAAGATTTGAAAAATGTTTTTTGGGTTCAGCTAAATAAATCATAATGTCATCTACAAAAAGACTAATTTTGTGTTCCATACCGTTAACTTCGACCCCTGGAATCGACGAGTGCTGTCTGATTAATTGAGCCAGGGGTTCTATATAGATGGCAAAAAGGGCGGGACTAAGACAGCAACCCTGTCTAGTTCCTCTTTCCAGGAGGAAACTTTCTGATAAAGACCCATTTATTCTTATTCTAGCTGTCGGTTTTTGATATATTGACTTGATACACTGGACAGATTTTACATTAAAACCAAACTTTTCTAGTGATAAATAAAGAAATTCCCAGTTGACTCTGTCAAAGGCCTTTTCGGCATCAAGACTGATTAGAGCAACAGGAAGTTTATTTTGATGGGCCCTATCTATTATATGAAGAGTTCTTCTTATATTGTCATATGTTTGACGACCTTTAACAAAACCTGTTTGGTCCTCATCTATCAAGTCTGATAAGAACAACTGTATTCTGGATGCTAAAATAGAACTATACATTTTATAGTCTGTATTAAGGAGAGATATGGGTCTATAATTTTGACAGTGTTCCCTGTCTTTTTTCTCCTTGGGGATTACGGAAATTATAGCCTCTTTCCATGATGGAGGAGTTTTCCCTTCTTTTATGATCCAGTTGAAAGTGTCCCTTAGTAATGGCATCAGTTCTTTATAGAACACTCTATACCACTCTGAAGGAAATCCATCACTCCCTGGTGATTTGCCTGATTTTAATTTGCCCATGACTTCTTGTAATTCCTCTGTGGTGATTTCTGCGATTAGGCTTTTATTTTGTAAATCACCAATAGAGGGCATATCTAATTTGTTGAGGAACTCTAATACTTTTGTTTTATTCATACCCAAGGTCTGTTTATAAAGTTCTTCATAATAATTCTTAAAAATAGTTCCAATATCTTTTGGATCGTATTTAATTTGTTTTGTTTTGGGGTCACGTATTTTGGGAATTAAATTATCAATTTGTTGCTTTCGCAATTGCCTTGCCAATAATTTAAGTGCTCTTGGTCCTGATTCATAGTAAGTTTGTTTAAAAAATCTAGTCTTCTTATCTACTTCTAACTGTAATAAACTGTTTATTTCTTTTCTTGTTTCTACCATTTGAGCCATCACCTCTTTATTTGCATTATGTTTATGTTTAAGCTCCTTTTGCTTAAGTTCTGAAATAAGTTTTTCATAATGAGCTAATCTTTCTTTTTTCAATGTGCTTGTGATAGCTATTAATTTCCCTCGAATCACTGCCTTAAGTGCGTCCCATAGTATAGAGGGGTCCACCTCACCATTATTATTTTCCTCTAAATATCTTTTTATTTCTATTCGAATTTGCTCAACAATTGACTTGTTGTTTAAAATTCCTAGATTTAATCTCCACAGATTGTTTCTTTTTTCCCCCCCAAAGAGATCTTCACATAAATAGTGTTATGATCCGATACGTCTGCTACCCCAATTTGACAATTCTGTATCCGGTATCTATTTTCTTCTTGTAGGAGAAAGTAATCTATTCTAGAATATACTGAATATGTAGCAGAGTGGTGACTATAATCCTTCTCTAATGGGTGCAGTTCCCTCCAGACATCTATTAGGCCCATTTCTGAACATATGTGGTTCATGAATTTTGTTATATGTTTTTTGTTTCTTTTGTTGCTTGTAGTATCCAGGTTATGGTTTAGTACTATGTTTAGGTCCCCTCCACATATACAAACCCCTTCCATCTCCTTAGCCACAATATCAAATAATACTTTGGTAAATGTTTATGCCCCACCGGAAAGCAATAAACAATATTTCAAAGTTACCAAGTTATTATTAATTGTTCCTTTAACAATAACATATCTCCCTTCTTTATCCTTTACTTCTTTATGATACTCAAAATTGACACCTTTTGGAATTAAGATAATGACCCCTCTCTTGTGGTGGTTTGAACATGAACTATAGAAGATATTTTTAAACCCAAATTTTTTCAGTTTTTCATGTTCCTTATTTGACAAATGTGTTTCTTGCAAGAAAAGAATATGCTTCTTTTCCTTTTTCAATTTAGCTATCACTTTAGCTCTTTTGACTGGTTTCCATAATCCATTAACATTCAAAGACATTATCTCAATGTCTCTCTCCTGCATTTAACTCTCTACAACAATCCTCGTATAATGATAACCCCACTGGCTAACATTTAAACAACTAAACAACTTTTACATGAACCAAGGAGTATTAAATGAACTGTATAGACATCAACTGACCTCCAGATGGGAATGTCATCCCATAACTTAGGGTTTAGAGTCACTGTCTCCATATAGAGGGAAAGCCTCAGCTGAACGGAGGGCCCTCTTCTAGATATGAGGTGCTGCCTGCTGTAGGTTATTGCACCCATACTAGATCAATATTTTCTTAATGTTCATGTCTCCCATAAGTCAATGTATATACACGAAAGCCCCTTACTGTATTATCGAATTATTTTACATATTAAATTCCGGTCTTCACGCACATTGTTTCTCCTTAACTGTACGATTCAGTCCCTTCTTCACGTCGTCACATAGAGGTTTTCTTACGGATTCACCGGGCTCATCCGCCGAAAATCCTCCAGCCGTTTCCGTGCCCTTCTGCTTGCCTCTGCTCCCCGCTCTCTGCCGACCCGTTGCCATGCTACACTTTTCCGTGCCTCGATTCGTTCCAGTAACATTGTTGGGCCCGCTGCATCTTCGGAATCATCCACTTTATACCCTCTATCACGCAAATCTTTCTCCACTTCTTTCGCTTCGTTGTAGGTTTTTACTCCATTTTCCCAGTGAACCCTCATCTTAGTGAATGGAGTCTGAAAGCGGATCCCCGCTTCTTTCAAGATTTTCTTGGATTTAATGTACGACTTGAGTTGCTGTACCACAGCAGAGGTGTAATCGTGGTCGAAGAAAATCCTTCGCTCTCCGAGTGAGATTATTTTCTTCTCCCAGGCTCTTCTCAGGACTTTCTCCTTTTTAATGTATTGCAAGAAATTGACCACGATAGCCCTCGGGGGTTGATCTGCTTTGGGCTTCGGTGCCAGAGCCCTGTGTGCCCGCTGAATTTGACAGTCGATATCAATGTCAAGTTCTCTCCGGATAATTTCTTCAACAAATTGAATAACAGACCCCTTTTCTGTATCTTCTGGGACTCCGAAAATCCGCAGGTTATTCCTTCTGGACCGTGACTCGAGATCATTCAGTTTTTTTTCCGTCATCTTTTTGTGTTCTTGTATAAAATCGTATAGCAGACCATCAGTCTCGGAGTTCCAGCACTCCATTTCTTCAACACGCGACAACGTGGCCTCAACTTTTGCATTTTGTTCCTTCATTTCTTGTGTTGTTAATCCAAATTTCTGATTGATGTCCTCTTTAAACTCCTCTAGCTCACTTTTCATCTGAGTTTTAAGTTCATCTTTAAACGTCACGAGTTCCGTTTTCAGCTCGCTGCGGAATTCCCGTATCTGTTTACTTATGCTGTTTAAACCCGTGAGTCTGTGGTTTCTCCGTCACCATCTTCAACTTTTTCTTGCATGCTGTCGGTCTCTGTTCGTTTGGAATCTTTACCTTGCTTTTCGAGGTTTCTTTTAGGTTTAGATTTGGTCCCTCCGCTCATCTCTCAACGCATGAAGATTCACAAAAAGTATATATCGAGTTTAGCGGAGTTATTTAAACTGACTTAAGGGAGCTGGCTGCTTAACCCGCCATCGTGTTTCGCTACCCAACCGGTCTTTTTCACAACAAATACAATTTAGATAAAACAATAATAATATAATAATAAAATATTTTGAAGTGTCAAAACAGTAGTAACTTTAAAACATTAGAGAACAGCCGTACAGAAGAGAACTGAGCCTTTGTAAAAGCTTTACGAGGCATAATTCGTCCTCACTTTAGATGAGCTCACAGAAATAGTTCACTGACAACTACTAAATGTTTTATAACTACCTGAATTAATCATGAATTACAGTATGAATACATGTTAATAAAGTATTTATTAACATTGAGTAACTATTACTATATGTCTAAATAATAAGATGTATAAATGTACATTACAGTTTATTAATCCTTTATTTACACTTTATAAATTATTTGATGAACCACTGACAACTCCTAAATAACTGGTTTGTAAATAATGTAATACTTCATTTAGAAATGATAAATTGATCATTTATAAAGTATGAAAATACAATTATTAAACACATTATAGATATGCTTATAAATCAAGAATAAAGTCAAGTCAACTTTATTTATATAGCGCTTTTAACAATGTAGATTGTTTCAAAGCAGCTTTACAGTGTTAAACAGGAAAATAAAGCAGCATAATTTTATTCAGCTGTACAGCCATTCTGGAAAAAACGCTGATGTCATCAGTTCATTTCAATTATCATACAGTGACAGTGTGGGCTTTAGATCAATAATTCGATCAGTAATTTAGTTTAAATGGTTAATATTTATTAATTAGATTTATTTCGATATTTAGTTGAAAAATGTAGTGTCCCCAACTGAGCACGCCAAGCCAGAGGCAACAGTGGTAAGGAAACCAAAACCCCATTAGGTGACCTAATGGAGAAAAATAAACCTTGGGAGAAACCAGGCTCAGTCGGGGTGCCAGTTCTCCTCTGGCCAATTAACAAACAGCGTATTATTATTATTATTATTATTCTGGCAGCTTTACAGCTCAGAGGTCATAATAGATCAGAATATTCGAGGGACCGGGGGCAACATGCTGGAGACGGGTTTATTGAGGATGATGTTGATTAAATAATTATTAAAATGGAATATTCAAACAATCGGAGTCAACACGCTGGAGACGGGTTTATTGAGATGCCGTGTCGATGAGGCAGTTTCAGGGGGAGTCTAATCACGGTCTCTCAGACACTTCGGGGTCCTGTGTTGGTCATGTGTTGGTCATGTGTTGGTCTTCTCTGGGCGCAGGTCCACCATCTGATCTGGATACGGCCCGGATCCGGCTGACTGCAGTAAACCTCGGGATAAAACAGAGAGACTATCATTAGCGTAGATGCCATTCTTCTGATGATGTAACGAGTACATCAGGTGTTATGGGAAGTGTTCCCGGTTCCGGCTGACCTAGTTAATGCAGCCTAACAATTATTTCATTGAAAAAGTGTTTTATGTGTATACCACAGTAAAGAGATGTGTTTTTAGTCTAGATTTAAACTGACAGAGTGTGTCTGCTTCCCGAACAATGTTAGGAAGACTGTTCCAGAGTTTAGGTGCTAAATAGGAAAAGGATCGACCGCCTGCAGTTGATTTGGATATTCTCTGTATTATCAACTGGCCAGAATTTTGAGACCGCAGTAGACGTGATGGAGTATAATATGTTAAGAGCTCGCTCAAGTATTGGGGAGCTAAACCATTTAGTGCTTTGTAAGTAATAAGCAAGATTTTAAAATGTATGCAATGTTTAATAGGCAGCCAGTGCAGTGTTGACAGAACTGGGCTAATATGGTCATACTTCCTGGTTCTAGTAAGAACTCGAGCTGCTGCGTTTTGGACCAGCTGGAGTTTATTTATTAAGCGAGCAGGGCAACCACCCAGTAGAGCATTACAATAATCTAGCCTTGAGATCATGAACGCATGAACTAACTGTTCAGCATTTTGCATTGAGAGCATGTGCCGTAATTTAGATATATTTTTAAGATGGTAGAAAGCAGTTTTACAGATTCTAGAAACGTGGCTTTCAAGCGAAAGATTGGTATCAAAGAGCACACCCAGGTTCCTCACTGACGACGAGGACTTGACAGAACAGCCATCAAGTGTTAGACAGTATTCTAGGCTACTACTTGTGGAGCTTTTTTGTCCAATAATTAAAAATTATTTTTTTTCTGAATTAAGTTGCAGGAAATTGCTGGTCATCCAATGTTTTATATCAGCTATGCATTCCGTTAATCTTGTGAATTGGTAAGTTTCTTCAGGGCGTGAAGAAATATAGAGCTGAGTATCGTCAGCATAACAATGAAAACTAACGCCATGCTTCCTAATTATATCTCCCAGTGGTAGCATGTACAGGGTGAAGAGTAGCGGTCCTAGCACTGAGCCTTGTGGTACTCCATACTGAACTTGCGATCGGTGTGACATCTCTTCATTTACTGCTACAAACTGATAACGGTCGCATAGGTATGATTTAAACCATGATAAAGCAATTCCACTAATACCTACATAATTTTCGAGTCTATTCAAAAGAATGTTGTGGTCGATAGTATCAAATGCAGCGCTCAGATCGAGTAACACTAATAGAGAGATACAGCCACAATCGGATGATAAGAGTAAATCATTTGTAACTCTGATGAGAGCAGTCTCAGTACTATGATACGGTCTAAATCCTGACTGGAAATCCTCACAGATACCATTTCTTTCTAAAAAGGAACATAATTGTGAAGACACTGCCTTTTCAAGTATTTTTGACAGAAAGGGTAGATTTGAGATTGGTCTATAATTGACTAAATCTGTAGGATCAAGTTGCGTTTTTTTTATATGTGGTTTAATAATAGCTAACTTAAAAGTTTTCGGTACATATCCTAATGACAAAGATGAATTAATGATATTAAGAAGAGGATCTATGACCTCTGGTAGCATCTCTTTTAATAGCCTAGTTGGTATAGGGTCGAGCATACATGTTGTTGATTTTGATGATTTAACGAGTTTAGCCAATTCTTCTTCTCCTATAGCAGTGAATGAGTGTAATTTTTCCTCAGTGACACTACAATGCTCTGTCTGATGTGATACTGTAGTAGACGGCTGCATGGTTAAACATTTTTTCCTAATATTATCAATCTTACATGTGAAGAAGTTCATAAAGTCATTACTGCTGTGCTGTTTACAATCATCAGAAGTTGAAGCTTTATTTTTGGTTAATTTAGCCACTGTATCGAATAAATACCTTGGGTTGTGTTTGTTTTCTTCCAAGAGAGTTGAGAAATAAGCAGATCTAGCAGTTTTTACGGCCTTTCTGTATGTGATCATGTGCTCTTTCCACGAATTACGAAAGACCTCTAGTTTTGTTTTCTTCCAGCTGCGCTCCATTTTTCTGGCTGCTGTTTTAAGGGCCCGGGTGTGCTCGTTGTACCACGGCGTTGGACTATTTTCTTTAATCTTCTTTAAGCGCAGAGGAGAAACTGTGTCTAAAGTACTGGAAAAGAGAGAGTCAATAGTTTCTGTTGTAACATCGAGTTCTTCTATACTATCTGGGATGCTGAGCAGATGATACTGATGAGGAAGATTATTTAAAAAGCAATCTTTAGTAGCGGCAGTGATTGTCCTGCCATTTTTGAAGCGAGGGGGCGGCTTTGCAACCTTAGCTAAATTAAGTATACATGATACTAAGTAATGATCTGAGATGTCATCGCTCTGCTGCAGAATTTCAACGGTATCAACATTTATTCCATGTGACAATATTAGGTCTAAAGTATGATTATGGCGATGAGTGGCTCCTGACACGTGTTGCCTAACTCCAATAGAGTTTAGTGTGTCTTTAAATGCTAATCCCAATACGTCTTTTCCGTTGTCTACATGGATATAAAAAAATCACCAACAATTAGTACTTTATCTACGGCTAGTACTAACTCTGATAGAAAATCAGCAAATTCTTTGATAAAGTCTGTATTATGCCCTGGTGGCCTGTATACAGTAGCTAACACAAATGTTGAACGGGTTTTATCATGTACACTACATAGCGTTACATAAAGCACCAAAACTTCGAAGGAATTATATTTGAAACTAGACTTCTGAGTAATACTGAAGATATTATTATAAATTACAGCAACCCCTCCCCCTTTACCTTTCAGACGCGGCTCATGTTTATAACAATAATCTTGGGGGGTGGACTCATTTAAGGTAATGTAGTCGTCAGGTTTTAGCCAGGTTTCTGTCAAACAGAGCACATCTAGATTATTATCTGTAATAATATCATTAACAATAAGCGCTTTTGGGGAAAGGGATCTAATATTCAGCAACCCAAGCTTTATCAATTGTTCATCTGTATTATATATTTTGTTTATTTGTTGGACATCAATTAAATTTTTACTGTTGAATGGTTTTGATGTTTTTTTGTATTTACTAATTCGGGGAACAGACACAGTCTCTATATGATAATATCTAGGTGAAAGAGTCTCTATGTGCTGGGATTTATCTATGTGCTAAAGCATTTATAGTTGTATTTATAAACTGCCTATTAATGTCTATTAATGCTTTATAAATAATGAATTAACTAAATACTAATGCTTAACTAATGCTTCATAGCATGTAGTTATTATAAAGTGTTACCGTCATTTTTAATGCAAAGATGACATTATTTGAGATGTCTTTGTCATGACAACTTGACATTACCAAGATAACATAACCAGTTATAAACATGACATAGCAGATTAATTATCAAACTTAAGTATTAAAATATTAAATAATATCCAAATTAAGTGTTAATACTCTGTCAAATTATTTTATAACAGTGTCACAAATATTTTCCTTGACCTAAACTACAGTGGTACTAGTTGAATTTGTCATTAAAACGTAATTAAGTGTCAATACTCTGTATATATACTCAATACTCAAAAACAGTGAAAACTCACCTAAAAATGATAGAGTGGCACAGGTCAGGTGTACGCCATTATGATGGTGTCTTAGCTAGACTTATCCATGATGTAAAAAAGCATTTCAAGAAAATATTAATGTGTGGATGCTGTAATTAACTGTTTAGAAAACTTTTTTAAAAAACATTATGAACTGAAAAATATTCATGACGCTGTTATAAAATAATTTGACAGAGTATTAACACTTATTGACATTTTAAATGACAAATTCA
This sequence comes from Gobio occitaniae, assembly GCA_033150135.1. NCBI lineage: Eukaryota > Metazoa > Chordata > Actinopteri > Cypriniformes > Gobionidae > Gobio > Gobio occitaniae. Next base: position 71,663 of record JARQWZ010004491.1, on the reverse strand, counting down.
ATTCAATTCATACCACTGAAAAAAGATTTATGAAAGGTTTTGATGTATTTGATGTATTACAAATATTCCAAGTTTCCTGAGGCCAAACGATTGGTTTGTGTGAAGTAAATCCCCAAAAGCGATCAGCAGCGTCGAGTCCATTCGCCGAAGATCATGAAGACATTTTAAAATTTGCTGCTGGAAGAAACGTCACGTCAGCTTTGACAGCATTGGCTGTCGTATGTCTCGTGACCAATTGCGTCATTACGTCAGCTCTGATTGTAAAATGCCATTGGCTCTCGTGTGTCTTGTGACCGATTGCATCATGCTAAAGAGTCTTGCGTATCATTTGAAGGAGAAATATGAACTGACCAAGCGTCAATATGTGACGAATAGACCGTGTGGGTTTTAACAGACCAGCTTACAACTTTAACGATGCATCAATAAGTTATATACTCATCATTTACTAATGGTCTGATCATCATTTGTTCATGATTAACAATTGTTTATTGAGATAATGGTACATTGACATTTCAGTGATTAATAATATATTAACTAGTAACTTAACCATTTACTAAGGATCTGTTTGATTATTTTCTTATGCTATTTTTTTTAAGATAACTTACAACAGATTTGTAAATGGTTAGCATATTACTTAATAATAATTTGATTGTATAGTCATGATTTATAAATGATACGTTTATCATTATCTAATAACTTGTAAATAAATTATAACGGAATTTACAAAACACATAAAATGTCAGCATAGCACTTGATAATCAATTATGAGTGTTTTGTAAATGATTAGTTCATCATTAACTAACCACTTTTAAATGACTTACAACTGAACGTTATTATAAAGTGTTACAGAATATTCTTGTGTTCTTGTATACATCCTATGGTGGCTCTGACGTGAAAGATGCATTACAAATATAAATATCCTGTATATATATATATATATATATATATATATATATATATATAAACGTCTAACACTTGCACATTTATTGTGTCTGCCACTTTTTTCAGCCCTCTTTCCTGGCTTTTGCAGACTTTGAGGTGTTCCCTTGTGTTTTAATCAAACCTTCAAATTCCACATAACCTTCGAGCAATAGCTCTTGTAAAAGCTCTTTGGCCATGGTGAGCAGCCAATAGCAGCGCTGCTGATCAATGTTTCTACTATCCATACATAAAACACATGAGTGTGCAATTAACTCAATCCAGCGATACCAATCATCAACAACATGTGTGTTTGAAGAACCCAATTAGCCAGATCACGATTAGCACAATGATGTCATCTTGGATGTGTCGTTTGATCTCGGATATAATAAGTGAAGTACGAAAAACAGACCATCAGTTATTAATTTTACATTTGGTCATTCAGTTTTTGTTTATCTTACTTGAATGCTTCTGTTTAGATATAAAATGGAAAAAAAGTAAAGTACTGAGAATTGCTTTTGTTTGCATTTTATTTCTCAATCACAAGTGAAGATTCACACCTACAAGTACAGTTCTAGTCCCAGATCGACCCCAGAAAGAGATTTTCTACTGATATTTCATGTTACCAATAAAGTTCCAGTCCAAGCTTGTTTAAATGTTTTTGTGCTTTTTTACATGCACATCATAATTGAATTTGTCTTTATATCAATGTAGGAAAGTCTGTTTTAAGGGTTAAATGCTTTTTTTTTCACGTTCTATTAATAACCTCCTCCACCTCCTCCTCCAGCTCCTCCTCCTCCAAATCTTCGTCCTCCTCCTCCTCCTCCTCCACCTCCTCCTCCAGCTCCAGCTCCTCCTCCAAATCTTCGTCCTCCTCCTCCTCCTCCTCCTCCTCCTCCTCCTCCTCCTCCAACGACTCCTCCTCCAACGACTCCTCCTCCACCTCCTCCTCCTCCTCCACCTTCTCCTCCTCCTCCACCTCCACCTCCACCTCCACCTCCTACTATGGGTCTATATATTATTCTATTTCCTCCTCCTCCTCCTCCACCTCCTCCACCTCCTCCTCCACCACCTCCTCCTCCTCCAGACATTATGAGGAAGATGTTTTGTTGTTGTTGGTGAAGTTTACTGTAAACACACACACACACACACACACACACACACACACACACACTATTTATTTAATATGTATTTGGTAAGTGAGCAGATAATCAACACATAAAATTTAACTGAAATCTGATTAAAAGTTATAGATTAAAATGTAATAAACATGTATTTCCCAGTGTCTGCTGGGAATCTGCTGTAAATTAAAGTGGTGTTTGTTCTCCTCTTGTTTCATGTAGTTACAGGGTAAGTGTGAATCTGCTGCTGTAAATTAAAGTGGTGTTTGTTCTCCTCTTGTTTCATGTAGTTACAGTGTAAGTGTGAATCTGCTGCTGTAAATTAAAGTGGTGTTTGTTCCTCTCATGTTTCATGTAGTTACGGGGTAAGTGTGAATCTGCTGCTGTAAATTAAAGTGGTGTTTGTTCTCCTGTAGTTTCATGTAGTTACAGGGTAAGTGTGAATCTGCTGCTGTAAATTAAAGTGGTGTTTGTTCCTCTCATGTTTCATGTAGTTACAGGGTAAGTGTGAATCTGCTGCTGTAAATTAAAGTGGTGTTTGTTCTCCTCTAGTTTCATGTAGTTACAGGGTAAGTGTGAATCTGCTGCTGTAAATTAAAGTGGTGTTTGTTCCTCTCATGTTTCATGTAGTTACAGGGTAAGTGTGAATGTGCTGCTGTAAATTAAAGTGATGTTTGTTCCAAACTTGTTTCATGTAGTTACAGGGTAAGTGTGAATCTGCTGCTGTAAATTAAAGTGATGTTTGTTGCCCTCTTGTGTCATGCAGTTACAGGGTAAGTGTGAATCTGCTGCTGTAAATTAAAGTGGTGTTTGTTCTCCTCTTGTTTCATGTAGTTACAGGGTAAGTGTGAATCTGCTGCTGTAAATTAAAGTGGTGTTTGTTCTCCTCTTGTTTCATGTAGTTACAGTGTAAGTGTGAATCTGCTGCTGTAAATTAAAGTGGTGTTTGTTCTCCTGTAGTTTCATGTAGTTACGGGGTAAGTGTGAATCTGCTGCTGTAAATTAAAGTGGTGTTTGTTCTCCTGTAGTTTCATGTAGTTACAGGGTAAGTGTGAATCTGCTGCTGTAAATTAAAGTGGTGTTTGTTCTCCTCTAGTTTCATGTAGTTACAGGGTAAGTGTGAATCTGCTGCTGTAAATTAAAGTGGTGTTTGTTCCTCTCATGTTTCATGTAGTTACAGGGTAAGTGTGAATGTGCTGCTGTAAATTAAAGTGATGTTTGTTCCAAACTTGTTTCATGTAGTTACAGGGTAAGTGTGAATCTGCTGCTGTAAATTAAAGTGGTGTTTGTTGCCCTCTTGTGTCATGCAGTTACAGGGTAAGTGTGAATCTGCTGCTGTAAATTAAAGTGGTGTTTGTTGCCCTCTTGTGTCATGTAGTTACAGGGTAAGTGTGAATCTGCTGCTGTAAATTAAAGTGGTGTTTGTTCTCCTCTTGTTTCATGTAGTTACAGGGTAAGTGTGAATCTGCTGCTGTAAATTAAAGTGGTGTTTGTTGCCCTCTTGTGTCATGTAGTTACAGGGTAAGTGTGAATCTGCTGCTGTAAATTAAAGTGTGTTTGTTCTCCTCTAGTTTCATGTAGTTACAGGGTAAGTGTGAATCTGCTGCTGTAAATTAAAGTGGTGTTTGTTCCTCTCATGTTTCATGTAGTTACAGGGTAAGTGTGAATCTACTGCTGTAAATTAAAGTGGTGTTTGTTCTCCTCTAGTTTCATGTAGTTACAGGGTAAGTGTGAATCTGCTGCTGTAAATTAAAGTGGTGTTTGTTCCTCTCATGTTTCATGTAGTTACAGGGTAAGTGTGAATCTGCTTCTGTAAATTAAACTGAAGTTTGTTCCAAACTTGTTTCATGTAGTTACAGGGTAAGTGTGAATCTGCTGCTGTAAATTAAAGTGGTGTTTGTTCTCCTCTTGTTTCATGTAGTTACAGGGTAAGTGTGAATCTGCTGCTGTAAATTAAAGTGGTGTTTGTTGCCCTCTTGTGTCATGCAGTTACAGGGTAAGTGTGAATCTGCTGCTGTAAATTAAAGTGGTGTTTGTTCCCCTCTTGTTTCATGTAGTTAACGGGTAAGTGTGAATCTGCTGCTGTAAATTAAAGTGGTGTTTGTTCTCCTCTAGTTTCATGTAGTTAAAGGGTAAGTGTGAATGTGCTGCTGTAAATTAAAGTGGTGTTTGTTGCCCTCTTGTTTCATGTAGTTAAAGGGTAAGTGTGAATCTGCTGCTGTAAATTAAAGTGATGTTTGTCCCAAACTTGTTTCATGTAGTTACAGGGTAAGTGTGAATCTGCTGCTGTAAATTAAAGTGGTGTTTGTTGCCCTCTTGTGTCATGCAGTTACAGGGTAAGTGTGAATCTGCTGCTGTAAATTAAAGTGGTGTTTGTTCCCCTCTTGTTTCATGTAGTTAACGGGTAAGTGTGAATCTGCTGCTGTAAATTAAAGTGGTGTTTGTTCTCCTCTAGTTTCATGTAGTTAAAGGGTAAGTGTGAATGTGCTGCTGTAAATTAAAGTGGTGTTTGTTCCCCTCTTGTTTCATGTAGTTAACGGGTAAGTGTGAATCTGCTGCTGTAAATTAAAGTGGTGTTTGTTCTCCTCTAGTTTCATGTAGTTAAAGGGTAAGTGTGAATGTGCTGCTGTAAATTAAAGTGGTGTTTGTTCTCCTCTAGTTTCATGTAGTTAAAGGGTAAGTGTGAATCTGCTGCTGTAAATTAAAGTGATGTTTGTTCCAAACTTGTTTCATGTAGTTACAGGGTAAGTGTGAATCTGCTGCTGTAAATTAAAGTGGTGTTTGTTCTCCTCTTGTGTCATGTAGTTACAGGGTAAGTGTGAATCTGCTGCTGTAAATTAAAGTGGTGTTTGTTGCCCTCTTGTTTCATGTAGTTACAGGGTAAGTGTGAATCTGCTGCTGTAAATTAAAGTGGTGTTTGTTCTCCTCTTGTGTCATGTAGTTACAGGGTAAGTGTGAATCTGCTGCTGTAAATTAAAGTGATGTTTGTTGCCCTCTTGTTTCATGCAGTTACAGGGTAAGTGTGAATCTGCTGCTGTAAATTAAAGTGGTGTCTGTTCCCCTCTTGTTTCATGTAGTTACAGGGTAAGTGTGAATCTGCTGCTGTAAATTAAAGTGGTGTTTGTTCCCCTCTTGTTTCATGTAGTTACAGGGTAAGTGTGAATCTGCTGCTGTAAATTAAAGTGGTGTTTGTTCCCCTCTTGTATGATGTAGTTACAGGGTAAGTGTGAATCTGCTGCTGTAAATTAAAGTGGTGTTTGTTCTCCTCTTGTGTCATGTAGTTACAGGGTAAGTGTGAATCTGCTGCTGTAAATTAAAGTGATGTTTGTTGCCCTCTTGTTTCATGTAGTTACAGGGTAAGTGTGAATGTGCTGCTGTAAATTAAAGTGATGTTTGTTCCAAACTTGTTTCATGCAGTTACAGGGTAAGTGTGAATCTGCTGCTGTAAATTAAAGTGGTGTTTGTTGCCCTCGTGTCATGTAGTTACAGGGTAAGTGTGAATCTGCTGCTGTAAATTAAAGTGGTGTTTGTTCTCCTCTTGTTTCATGTAGTTACAGGGTAAGTGTGAATCTGCTGCTGTAAATTAAAGTGGTGTTTGTTGCCCTCTTGTGTCATGTAGTTACAGGGTAAGTGTGAATCTGCTGGTGTAAATTAAAGTGGTGTTTGTTCTCCTCTAGTTTCATGTAGTTACAGGGTAAGTGTGAATCTGCTGCTGTAAATTAAAGTGGTGTTTGTTCCTCTCATGTTTCATGTAGTTACAGGGTAAGTGTGAATCTACTGCTGTAAATTAAAGTGGTGTTTGTTCTCCTCTAGTTTCATGTAGTTACAGGGTAAGTGTGAATCTGCTGCTGTAAATTAAAGTGGTGTTTGTTCCTCTCATGTTTCATGTAGTTACAGGGTAAGTGTGAATCTGCTTCTGTAAATTAAACTGATGTTTGTTCCAAACTTGTTTCATGTGGTTACAGGGTAAGTGTGAATCTGCTGCTGTAAATTAAAGTGGTGTTTGTTCTCCTCTTGTTTCATGTAGTTACAGGGTAAGTGTGAATCTGCTGCTGTAAATTAAAGTGGTGTTTGTTCTCCTCTTGTTTCATGTAGTTACAGGGTAAGTGTGAATCTGCTGCTGTAAATTAAAGTGGTGTTTGTTCTCCTCTTGTTTCATGTAGTTACAGGGTAAGTGTGAATGTGCTGCTGTAAATTAAAGTGATGTTTGTTCCAAACTTGTTTCATGCAGTTACAGGGTAAGTGTGAATCTGCTGCTGTAAATTAAAGTGGTGTTTGTTCTCCTCTTGTTTCATGTAGTTACAGGGTAAGTGTGAATCTGCTGCTGTAAATTAAAGTGGTGTTTGTTCTCCTCTTGTTTCATGTAGTTACAGGGTAAGTGTGAATCTGCTGCTGTAAAATAAAGTGATGTTTGTTCCAAACTTGTTTCATGTAGTTACAGGGTAAGTGTGAATCTGCTGCTGTAAATTAAAGTGGTGTTTGTTGCCCTCTTGTGTCATGCAGTTACAGGGTAAGTGTGAATCTGCTGCTGTAAATTAAAGTGGTGTTTGTTCCCCTCTTGTTTCATGTAGTTAAAGGGTAAGTGTGAATCTGCTGCTGTAAATTAAAGTGGTGTTTGTTCTCCTCTAGTTTCATGTAGTTAAAGGGTAAGTGTGAATCTGCTGCTGTAAATTAAAGTGGTGTTTGTTGCCCTCTTGTTTCATGTAGTTAAAGGGTAAGTGTGAATCTGCTGCTGTAAATTAAAGTGATGTTTGTTCCAAACTTGTTTCATGTAGTTACAGGGTAAGTGTGAATCTGCTGCTGTAAATTAAAGTGGTGTTTGTTCTCCTCTTGTGTCATGCAGTTACAGGGTAAGTGTGAATCTGCTGCTGTAAATTAAAGTGGTGTTTGTTGCCCTCTTGTTTCATGTAGTTACAGGGTAAGTGTGAATCTGCTGCTGTAAATTAAAGTGGTGTTTGTTCTCCTCTTGTGTCATGTAGTTACAGGGTAAGTGTGAATCTGCTGCTGTAAATTAAAGTGATGTTTGTTGCCCTCTTGTTTCATGTAGTTACAGGGTAAGTGTGAATGTGCTGCTGTAAATTAAAGTGATGTTTGTTCCAAACTTGTTTCATGTAGTTACAGGGTAAGTGTGAATCTGCTGCTGTAAATTAAAGTGGTGTTTGTTGCCCTCTTGTGTCATGCAGTTACAGGGTAAGTGTGAATCTGCTGCTGTAAATTAAAGTGGTGTTTGTTGCCCTCGTGTCATGTAGTTACAGGGTAAGTGTGAATCTGCTGCTGTAAATTAAAGTGGTGTTTGTTCTCCTCTTGTTTCATGTAGTTACAGGGTAAGTGTGAATCTGCTGCTGTAAATTAAAGTGGTGTTTGTTCCTCTCATGTTTCATGTAGTTACAGGGTAAGTGTGAATCTACTGCTGTAAATTAAAGTGGTGTTTGTTCTCCTCTAGTTTCATGTAGTTACAGGGTAAGTGTGAATCTGCTGCTGTAAATTAAAGTGGTGTTTGTTCCTCTCATGTTTCATGTAGTTACAGGGTAAGTGTGAATCTGCTTCTGTAAATTAAACTGATGTTTGTTCCAAACTTGTTTCATGTGGTTACAGGGTAAGTGTGAATCTGCTGCTGTAAATTAAAGTGGTGTTTGTTCTCCTCTTGTTTCATGTAGTTACAGGGTAAGTGTGAATCTGCTGCTGTAAATTAAAGTGGTGTTTGTTCTCCTCTTGTTTCATGTATTTACAGGGTAAGTGTGAATCTGCTGCTGTAAATTAAAGTGATGTTTGTTCCAAACTTGTTTCATGTAGTTACAGGGTAAGTGTGAATCTGCTGCTGTAAATTAAAGTGGTGTTTGTTGCCCTCTTGTGTCATGCAGTTACAGGGTAAGTGTGAATCTGCTGCTGTAAATTAAAGTGGTGTTTGTTCTCCTCTTGTTTCATGTAGTTACAGGGTAAGTGTGAATCTGCTGCTGTAAATTAAAGTGGTGTTTGTTCTCCTCTTGTTTCATGTAGTTACAGGGTAAGTGTGAATGTGCTGCTGTAAATTAAAGTGATGTTTGTTCCAAACTTGTTTCATGCAGTTACAGGGTAAGTGTGAATCTGCTGCTGTAAATTAAAGTGGTGTTTGTTCTCCTCTTGTTTCATGTAGTTACAGGGTAAGTGTGAATCTGCTGCTGTAAATTAAAGTGGTGTTTGTTCTCCTCTTGTTTCATGTAGTTACAGGGTAAGTGTGAATCTGCTGCTGTAAATTAAAGTGATGTTTGTTCCAAACTTGTTTCATGTAGTTACAGGGTAAGTGTGAATCTGCTGCTGTAAATTAAAGTGGTGTTTGTTGCCCTCTTGTGTCATGCAGTTACAAGGTAAGTGTGAATCTGCTGCTGTAAATTAAAGTGGTGTTTGTTCCCCTCTTGTTTCATGTAGTTAAAGGGTAAGTGTGAATCTGCTGCTGTAAATTAAAGTGGTGTTTGTTCTCCTCTAGTTTCATGTAGTTAAAGGGTAAGTGTGAATCTGCTGCTGTAAATTAAAGTGGTATTTGTTGCCCTCTTGTTTCATGTAGTTAAAGGGTAAGTGTGAATCTGCTGCTGTAAATTAAAGTGATGTTTGTTCCAAACTTGTTTCATGTAGTTACAGGGTAAGTGTGAATCTGCTGCTGTAAATTAAAGTGGTGTTTGTTCTCCTCTTGTGTCATGCAGTTACAGGGTAAGTGTGAATCTGCTGCTGTAAATTAAAGTGGTGTTTGTTGCCCTCTTGTTTCATGTAGTTACAGGGTAAGTGTGAATCTGCTGCTGTAAATTAAAGTGGTGTTTGTTCTCCTCTTGTGTCATGTAGTTACAGGGTAAGTGTGAATCTGCTGCTGTAAATTAAAGTGATGTTTGTTGCCCTCTTGTTTCATGCAGTTACAGGGTAAGTGTGAATCTGCTGCTGTAAATTAAAGTGGTGTTTGTTCTCCTCTTGTGTCATGTAGTTACAGGGTAAGTGTGAATCTGCTGCTGTAAATTAAAGTGATGTTTGTTGCCCTCTTGTTTCATGTAGTTACAGGGTAAGTGTGAATCTGTAGTAATCTGTAATCTATTTGTAGTCAAACTCAAAAATGCTTATATTTTTATGATTAAAAAATGCCATTATTTTATTTTAAAAAGTTCATAATTGTATTTTGTTGACAAAATATTTTAGTTCATCTTGGATATTTTTTGATTATATCAGGTAACATTTTAAGCTGTTATTTGGTCATGTTACATTGTGCCTGACCTATGAGGCACTGCATGAAAAGTGGGATTTTCGTCAGTATGTGGCACTGTAGATTGCCGTGGAACTTCAGGTTTACGACTGTGCACGGCAATTTGCAGGCAACACAGAAAACTGCCGTAAATTGTGGGAAATTGACGTGGGCCTTGCTTGGCAGTTGTCCCCCCATGACCCCCCCTCCCCTTAATTCTAGAGGAGGCTTTATCATGTAAATGAACATGCTGTGAGCTACACAAATGCAAATCAGAGTAGCAGCAGGGGGAGTTTTATCTAGGTTCTGAATTTATTAAACTAAAACATTTTAAGTTAAATGTACTCGTTTTAGTTCACATTACTACATTTTTAGGGCAACCAGTTTGCTCCAATTTTTTAAGTAGATTCAACTTGTCCGGGCTAACAGAGTAGAATTATTACTCTGTATGTCATTAGCAATAACCAATGTTATAAAAAAATACACAAAAAATAAAAAGTTACGGTGTTATGCCTATATGTAATTGAAGCACTTTTGCCACAACCATTAACTTAAATAAAGTGAAAATAAATATAATAGGTTTTTCTTGAGCTGGTGGTCTGAAACCTCAATGAGGTTGAAGAATATAGGGATAAATTAAGCCCCTCTGTGGACTGATTTCTGGACTCTTGTGATTCTCTATCTCTCTCTCTCACACACACACACACACACACACACACACACACACACACACACACACACACACACACACACATACACACAATCACACACACTCACACACACACGCACACAGCCAAAATACATCAACATTTTTTTTATTTTATTCACCTCTTAACATTCTTTTGTTTCATTTTCTTGTTAATTTAATACATTTCTTAAAATCAGTTTGTTGTTAGACTCCCTTCTTTGTAAACTGTCATAAACTGACTATATCAAGACAATCAATCCTAATCCCATCAAATTTGTGAGCGAGAACTGTAGTCTGTACATGCATGTGGTACTAAATACATTTTCCATTCTGTCCAGGAAAATGTATTAATACAGAGTTTTTTCATTAATTCTGGAAAACATCCTTATTACAATGACCTTGCATGTGATTGGAGGAGCCCGACGAGCTTCTCGCCCTCATCCAATCACGTGCGAGGTCATGGCCATGACGTGTACAAAACTTGAAGACGAGCTTTAAACAGACGTGTTTTGGACTCTCTTTTTTTATACATTTCCTGTGTTTTTGCTGCTTTGCTTTTTCGTGATCAACAATGACAGGACGCCGTCTCGCCTTCAGCTCCCCTTCAACTCCTCTGCATGGACGCGGCCAACTTTTTCGACTAATTTTCAGCTGTCTTCGTCTTCACAACTCTGAGGCAAACTGCAGGCACAATGAACAAGGGCAGGGGTAATGTAACGTTACGATTTAAAGAATATGCTTTTATTCAGCTGTATAAGGAAATGGATGCGTTAATAGATCCAAGCTTAAAACTGCTCATTTTGTTTTCACAGACTATCCTCGCCTCATAACGAAGCCGTGAGCTCTTATCTGCTTGGAGCGATTTCCGCGAGTCCAGATTTAACCGCTGATCATGACGACATTGTGTGTAAGTATAACTTCTAATGTTTTTCTCATTCCTTGTTTAATTTTACCGTGACTGTTTTTATTAATACCAGTCTCATGTAATTGTTTTCCAGCTGCCTGTAAGACGTATTATGAATCGACACGCCGGAGCTTCAGATACAAACAACCTGAACTTACATCGCAGGCGGAAACTACGAAGTTTAGCTCGGAGTCGATCAAGAAGAAAAAGGGTAAGATTTATTATATTAGATCCGTTTTTTGTCAATGTGAGTATTTTTCAGGTTGCTTATTGTCTTAATGGATTGTATTACAGTTGCTGGAAGCGAGAGTGTGCTGGGTGAGGATGAGATGGACATTTGGAAGTGCGTGACCATTGAACTCATGTCTGACGAGGAAGACGGCATTGTTGACGGGGTGTCTGGATGGATTGTGCGGCCACCGCCCTCTCGCAGCCTGGAGCCTCGCCGAACTCTGTGCCACTTTGCAATCCAGATTAGAGGCGATACCGAAATACAGGCAACTCACCATATACGCCTGTGTTTCCCGAATGTGTTGGGCGCTTCTTTTTGACGTTTTTGGAGGACAACATAAGAGACATTACTGCTGCACTCTACATAGTTGTGTGTTTGACAATAAAGCTCTTTCTTTGAATAAACAGCTGTGTGTTTATAAGCTCTTTCTTTGAATAAACGGCACGGTCCGGGCAAATTTTCCCATATATTCCTTGATGGTATGAATAGTGTAGTTCATAGCACAATAACATTAATATAAAACATTAATTATTACAACATAAATTATATTTTTATTATTATTATTATTGGGGTTTACATTTATAATGAGCCAGGGTGACCAATAATGATTGGTTTGCAGTGATCTGCCAACCAATCACAAGGGATTTTTCTTTTTTAAATGTAGTGGCTTCAGCCAATAGTGAGTGAGTAAATTCAAGTCTGGCCGTTGACTCTCTGGTTTCGCTGCTATTCATATGCCAATTAGAGGCGTCGCACCTCCGCGCTGTCTCTCAGCGGGGGGGGCTCTCCACCTACGTCATGGTTCGTTTACGACAATTTGTGGCACAGACGAAGGCGACGTTCGCTGCCTCTAAATTGTCGAAAACTGCCGAAAATTAGGTGGATTTACACAAACTGAGACAGTCAAAAAGCGTTAGGTTGTGCCCCGCTCTCCCCTATAACACTTAATTTTAGCATTTACTCTCCCTTTCGGGTGCCATGGGTAAAGCATGTTGGGAAATAAAACATCCCAGCCCAGTTTCAGTTAAACTTAAGTCTAAATGAAAGGAAATTATCTCATACAACTCAAAACAATGAAACAGTTCAGTTTACTAGACATATGTCAGTGCTGTGAACTCAAAAGAAAGTTCTAAATACTCATATTAGTTCATTTAAGTTAAATTATTTGTTTAATTTAATTTTGTCCAACTCAAACCAATTAAGTATTTTGAGCGTTAGGGTTTACAGTGCATGCATGATAATAAGCATCTAGTTCATAGTGAGAAATGGACCCTAAACTAAAGTGTTACCTAAAATTGACTTACTCAAAGCCGTTGCATGAAGACACACATACCTTGATGTTTAGAGCAGGTTTCTCCTGGTGTCAGATCAGTGTAAGCAGACAGCTCGAGCACACGCTTCAGTTTGCACAGATCTGAACACACACCGCAGCTTATATGATGTCCTGGGTGTGGCAAGCCTGTCATGTGTCACTGGCGTCAGCCTCGGCAGCATCCAGGAGGGAGTGTTCACTCATGTCATGTCACAAATATCCTCTTTGCTATTGCCCCACTTTATATTAGGTGGCCTCAACTACTATGTACTTACATTTAAATTAATCATGTGATACAATGCACTTATTGTGTACATACATGTTTTTAGGTTGAACTTACATTAAAAAAATTACCTGCATGTAATTACATCTGTAATTAATATCTGTAGTTACATTCATAATTACACTGTTGACACTTCCCTTAAGTCAAGTCAACCATATTTATATAGCGCTTTTAACAAAGCAGATTGTTTCAAAGCAGCTTTACAGTGTTAAACAGGAAAATAATGCAGCATAATTTTATTCAGCTGTATAGCCATTCTGGAGAAAACGGTGATGTCATCAGTTTATTTCAATTATCATACAGTGACAGAGTGTGGGCTTTAGATCAGTAATTTAGTTTATATGGTTAATTTAGTTTAATAATTCGATTTATTTGGATATTTAGTTGAAAAATTTTGAAAAAGTTAGAAAAATCTTCCATTACACCTAACCCTACCCTTAAACTTACCCATACCATCACACCTGTCCCCAACTTTACCCATATCACCTCAATATCAGCAAAAGTGTGTTGTGCATTACAATATGAACACAGTAGGTACATTGTACTCATTGTTTGATGTAAGTACATCGTAGTTAAGGCCACCTAATATGAAGTGGGACTCTCATTAATTCCTGATGAGCCGCCACGTTTTTGCTGATCAAGTTGAGCCAGTTGAAGAATCTGATCTGATTGCTTTCTTTGTTTCATGATTCAACCACAAATCTGTCATTCTGTTCAGCAGCAGCTGATGAATTTGTTGTCATTGCTATCTGCTAAAGTGCTGAGAAACTCATCCGTCCTTTCATTCAGAGTTTGACCACCTAAACAGCCTTTTTAATAGTCTTTTAAAATATTTTTAACAATCATGTTGTTAAGTACATATTTATAGTCATTTCTCTTGTAATAGAATAGAACATCTAGAATGGGACATTTTATTTTATTTGTAAATTGCAATATCACTACTGTTTGATCATGATTAGAAACTAAGCAGATAATTTGAATAGATATGAATGAATGGATGGACTCCATCATCCCTGGTTTAGAGAGAATGATGAATGGATGGATAGAGATATATTGCCTCTTTAGTACATTTGTGTATATGACTATGAAGGGGTAGACTTACCTCTTATTGTATTATAAAACAAATTGTAAATCATAGTTTTCTCAAACCTTGTACGACCTTTTTCAGTTTTGTTTTTGATAATTTTGCCTGTGTTAATGCCAACTGCATACATTTTGGCACAAATGTGTATTTTTATTGAAATTTTACTATTTCACCTCCATTTCCTTTAAAAACTCTATTTTACAAAATAGTTCCTCCCATGACCTTAAGGGCAAACATTTCCCAATAGAAACCCATTAAAACTGCATTTTTAATACCAGGGCCATTTCACTATAAAATGATGCAATCTTTGTTAATAGGCTTTCATTCTATTGGCAAGGCTTGAAAATGAAATGTGTTACTATTTTTAACAAATGGATCCATCCTTTCAGGTTTGGCCTATAAAGCAATTACTCACTTTATTCCTGCTTTCTGATTTTGTGTATTATAGAGACAATTTGATAAATTAAATAGCTGTTATTGTGTGTGTGTGTGTGTGTGTGTGTGTGTGTGTGTGTGTGTGTGTGTGTGTGTGTGTGTGTGTGTGTGTGTGTGTGTGTGTGTGTGTGTGTGTGTGTGTGTGTGTGTGTGTGTGTGTAATAGAGAGAAACTCTACTGCAAATCACAAATCCAGCCACTGTGTTCTTTACTGTAATTCCCCTACAACTCTATCAACCATTTTCTGCCAATAGTCATGGCCTGCTTCCTTCTTGTTTTTGACAACACTGTTCAAGACTAGTAAAGACAAGTGCATATGTGGACATAATCTTTTATACTTTTCATTTATAAAGTAGACAGTTTGCCTCCCACACACACATTTCTGTATCAGTTTATCTTTCATTTCTGCACAGTTCATGTTCCAGGTAACCTCTTTGTTCAAATGCAGGAATAACATGTTTGTTGTGTGACAGAAAAATAACACTGTGTTATCAGTTCACATTTTTTACATGTTTCCAGAGCACCTCACAAAATATTTTTTTTAAATATTGTTTTGTAAAGAGGGATTAATGGAAGGAAATATGAAGCTGAATATGAAGAGGTATCTAGTGTTTTTAAGCAGAGGTGTCACAATAGGGCAGGCAAGGAAGGCAATTGTCTGGGGCCCCGCAGTTTGATATATCTTGATATATCTAGCCTATAGAATGCTTGAAATGTCTACTTTTAAACAAACAAATTCAAATCTAAGACAAATATTCTCTTGTTATGCAGCCTAATATATATATATATATATATATATATATATATATATATATATATATATATATATATATATATATATAAATGTCCCATTACTCTACTAATTGCTTAAATGAATGACTACTACAAAAATCTTTAGTCGGAGGCAGCACTAAATCAATAAATTTACTTAGTTGACATTGTTTAATTAAATGACTAATTAGCATATCCACCTCTTCTACATTAAATAAGTTGAGTTGACATAATTAGTTGATAAACTAATAAAATAAAGATTAACCCTCTCGAGTCGGCCGTCGCGCCGGCGTGATTGGCTTGCTTTTTCTCTTATCAGTGCCAAAGAGACTCAAATTACTCTGTCGTTTATTATCATTCAGGCAAGTGTTATACATCATTATAATCTGTTACGTTTCTTTTTTTTGAGTACAGTCACAATAAAAACAAATTGTTGTGCTTTTTGCAAAATAAAGAAATCAAACATGATGCACGATCTGCAGCCTCTCTGTCAAAGTCGTTCATTCAGATAGTCTTCAGAAAATGACCTCTAGCTTAGTGAATACTTGTCTCACAAACGTGAGATATATGTCTAAAGAAACGCTGAAATGTCGGGTTTTAAACACTGTAAACCAAATCAAAACAAATATTCTGTGTTTATGTAATCTGGTTGAAAGCAGAGAGATGTTAGTCATTCCTGAGCAGCTCATTATACACTAATGCGACCACGCCCACGAAGCGCGCGCTCTATTGAGATTAAAATACTGAGGCTCCGGAGTACTGCACATCAAGTACTGCATTCCTACTTCAACTACATCGTTTTGATCTTTGTTTAAATTAGCTCAAAATTACTGTCAGATGTAAGTAATTACCTTGACAAACTATACATCATTTAAAAGATCTAAATGGCCGGTCAAGCGCCGGAGCACACTCATCCTCCCCCTTCGCCAGCGGGCAGCAGTGGACGACCTCCTCACCTTCCTCCTGCCCACCTGTAGAATCAGGTAAGTGTTGCACAGCACACTCACACCTCGCTGCGGGCCGAATCCACGAGACAGCCGCCCCAGCCCGGTACCTGCATTCCACCTCGCTGCCCCACGGTGGGTACGCCGGTGGTCTCTATGGTCCCGCTTGCACGGTCTCTGCGAGCCTGGCTAGAGCTCCCCAGTCCGTCTCACTGGCTCATTCGGACTATCAGGCTCGGCTATGAGATTCAGTTCGCCCGGCACCCCCCCAGGTTCAGGGGCGTCCGCTTCACCTCGGTGAATGCCGCAGATGCCCATGTCCTGCGTGCGGAGATCGCTGTCCTACTGGCGAAGGACGTGATAGAGCCGGTCCCTCCAGCAGATATGAAGACCGGTTTCTACTGCCCGTACTTCATTGTACCCAAGAAAACCGGTGGGTTACGGCCAATCTTGGACCTGCGAGTCCTGAATCAGAGCCTCCACAAGCTACCGTTCAAGATGCTCATGCAGAAACGCATTTTCGAATGTATCCGTCCCCAAGATTGGTTTGCAGCGATCGACCTGAAGGACGCATACTTTCATGTCTCGATTCTTCCTCGACACAGGCCGTTTCTGCGATTTGCGTTCGAGGGTTCGAGCATATCAGTACAGAGTCCTGCCCTTCGGGCTGTCCCTGTCCCCCCGTGTCTTCAAGAAAGTCACGGAGGGGGCCCTTGTGCCCATGAGAGAACAGGGCATTCGCATCCTCAACTATCTCGACGACTGGCTCATTCTAGCACAGTCCAGGGATCAGTTGTGCGAACACAGGGACCTGGTGCTCAGACACCTCAGCCAGTTGAGTCTTCGGGTCAACTGGGAAAAGAGCAAACTCGCCCCCGTGCAGAGGATCTTAGTATGGAGTTGGATTCGGTCGAACGGACAGCGCGCCTCACGGAGGAGCGCGTCCAGTCGATGCTGAACTACCTGAACACATTTCAAGGCAGGATGGCGGTTCCACTGAAACAGTTTCAGAGGCTCCTGGGGCATATGGCAGCCGCTGCGGCAGTAACACCGCTCGGCCTGCTTCATATGAGACTGCTTCAGCATTGGCTACACGGCCGAGCCCCGAGATGGGCGTGGCAACGCGCCACTCACCGGGTGAGCATCACACCGGCCTGCCGCCAGTCCTTCAGTCCATGGTCAGACCCCTCGTTCCTTCAGGCCGGAGTGCCCCTAGAACAGGTGTCCAGGCACGCTGTGGTTTTCACGGATGCCTCTGCCATGGGCTGGGGTGCCACGTACAACGGGCATGCAGTGTCAGGGGTTTGGACGTGCCCGCACCTGCATTAGCATATCAATTGCCTCGAGTTGCTAGCAGTGCATCTTGCTCTGAGCCGCCTCAAAGCGCGGTTACGGGGCAAAGATGTGCTGGTCCGCACGGACAACACTGCGACCGTTGCGTATATCACCCGACAGGGAGGTCTGCGCTCCCGTTGCATGTCACAACTCACCCGCCATCTCCTCCTCTGGAGTCAGAAGTGTCTGAGGTCGCTTCGGGCCATTCATGTCCCTGGTGTGCACAACCATGTGGCGGACAAGCTTTCACGAGCTGCGCTCCCAGGCGGGTGGCGACTACACCCCCAGGTGGTTCAGCTGATTTGGAGACAGTTCGGGGTGGCACAGGTCGACCTGTTTGCCTCCCCAGAAACGTCCCACTGCCAGTGGTTCTATTCGCTGACCAAGGGTACACTCGGCACGGATGCCCTTGCGCACAGCTGGCCCCATGTAGAAGGTAAGACGGTTGGGAAGCAGGACCTGGTCGTCAGGTTCCTTAGGGGGGCGAGGCGGTTAAATCCTCCTCGCCCCCCCTCCATACCCTCTTGGGATCTTGCTCTGGTGCTCCGAGCACTTCAGAATGCCCCATTTGAGCCTTTGCAGTCAGCAGAGCTAAAGATTCTGTCTATGAAGACTTTGCTGTTGGCTGCACTGGCCTCCATCAAGAGGGTAGGGGACCTGCAGGCATTTTCGGTCGACGAATCGTGCCTAGAGTTTGGGTCGGGTGATAGCCAGGCCGGGGTCTCAGCACCACGTGGGTATGTGCCCAAGGTTCCTACCACTCCCTTCAGGGACCAGGTGGTGAACCTGCAAGCGCTGCCCCCGGAGGAGGCAGACCCAGCCCTGGCTTTTCTCTGTCCCGTCCGCGCTCTCCGGATTTATGTGGATAGAACTCAAAGCTTCAGAACCTCAGATCAGCTCTTTGACTTATTAAGCTCTTTGTCTGTCACGGAGGCAAGCAGAAGGGAAAGGCTGTCTCCAAGTAGAGGATGGCCCACTGGACAGTGGATGCCATCACCTTGGCTTACCAAGCACAAGGTGTGCCCTGTCTGCTCAGGGTGCGAACACTCTATTAGAAGTGTTGCATCCTCCTGGGCGCTGGCACGTGGCGCCTCGCTGTCAGACATCTGTAGAGCTGCGGGCTGGGCGACACCCAACACGTTCGCTAGATTCTATAGCCTACGTGTAGAGCCGGTCTCCTCCTGTGTTCTCACCTCAAACGGGTAGAAGCACTGAGAGGCCCCGGCTCTTGTTTGCTGCGCTCCGGCACTCTAATTCTCCAGAAGCAAACTCTGTGAGTCCTCCATCATCAACAACATGTATGCTCGACCCTATACCGACTAGGCTATTAAAAGAGATGCTACCAGAGGTCATAGATCCTCTTCTTAATATCATTAATTCATCTTTGTCATTAGGATATGTACAGAAAACTTTTAAGTTGGCTATTATTAAACCACTTATTAAAAAAACCCAACTTGACCCTACAGAATTAGTCAATTATAGACCAATCTCAAATCTACCCTTTCTGTCAAAAATACTTGAAAAGGCATGGTCTTCACAATTATGTTCCTTTTTAGAAAGAAATGGTATCTGTGAGGATTTCCAGTCAGGATTTAGACCATATCATAGTACTGAGACTGCTCTCATCAGAGTTACAAATGATTTACTCTTATCATCCGATTATGGCTGTATCTCTCTATTAAGCCAAGGTGCCAAGGTGATGGCATCCACTGTCCACCTCTCCGCCCCTCCCGGTCTTCGAGATCTCCACCCGGAACCGCTTCTCCCCTCTTCGCGAGACGGAACGCGATGCTGTGGTCATCGGTACTTCCATCGTCCGGCATGTCCACGCTACCTCAGGTAAAGACAAGGTTATCACTCACTGCTTTCCTGGTGCTCGTGTTCTCGATGTCGCTGCGCAGGTTCCCGAGATCCTGAACGGTGACGAGCACATCGGAGCTGTCGTGCTGCACGCGGGAACGAACGACACCAGGCTGTGGCAGGCGGAGGTTCTGAAGAAGGACTACAGGAGTCTGGTCGAGACGGTGCGCAGAACATCGCCAATCTATAGAGATATTTTTAATGTTACTCAGAAAACAGGTCACAGGTTTAATTCGTTTGAAGTACTAGTGCTAAATGTTACGCTCTTAGATGTAAGAAAGAAATCCGTATTATCTCTAGCCCTGGCTACTGTATATAGACCTCCAGGGCCCTATGCTGATTTCCTAAAAGAGTTTGCAGACTTTCTCTCAGATCTATTGGTCAACGTCGATAAAGCATTAATTGTTGGAGATTTTAACATACACGTAGATAACACAAATGATGCGTTAGGGGCTGCGTTTACAGATCTATTAAATTCCTTTGGGGTCAAGCAAAATGTCACTGGTCCCACTCATCGTCTTAATCACACACTAGATTTAATTATATCACATGGAACCAACCCAACCGATATAGATATTATATCGCAAAGTGATGATGTCACTGACCATTACATAGTAACTTGCATACTGCGTACTGCTGAAATTTGTCATGTTGCGCCACGTTATCGACCAGGCAGAACAATCCTTCCAACCACTATAGATAGATTCTCAAATAGCTTACCTGATCTGTCTCAGCTGCTCAGTGAACCCAAACAAACAGATGAATTAGAGGAAATGACTAGCAGTATGAGCACCATTTTCTCTAGTACATTAGATATTGTGGCACCAATTAGATTAAAAAAGGTTAAAGAGAAAACTAAAGCACCATGGTACAACAGTGCTACACATGTTATCAAGAGAGAAACTCGTAACTTAGAGCGTAAATGGAAATAAACTAACTTAGAGGTCTTTAGAATCATGTGGAAAGATAGTATGTCACGTTATAAAAAGGCCCTTAAAGCAGCCAGCACTGCATGAAAAGTGGGATTTTCGACCCCGTAAACGCCTGTATACTCCCGGAAATCTCCCTAATTTTCGGCAGTTTTCGACAATTTAGAGGCAGCGAACGTCGCGTTCGTCACTGCATGCTAATACTCACTGCATTAGAAAAACAGCATGCTAGCTCTGTAATGCATCATCACTGTCCATAGCTAATATAAAACCAACACCTTTAAAGGGGCGGGTCTAAAGCTATTTCATGCATTCGGCCTTATTACACTGTTATTGATTCTCATGATAAACATGGACAACATTTCAAAACACGGAATATATCTGCTCCTTCAGGATTCAAACAAGTTTTTTTTCCGAGTATGGCCCTGTGTGACGCCATAAAGGGCGGAATTGCTTGTATGTGCACTTCTCCCGGATGAGCTCACACACACACACACACACACACATCAACAAGAGCGAGAGCAAGAGTGCGTCCATCAACGAGCTTTGTTCGGGTTACGGGAGCCGTCGGCCATTTTGTTTTTAGACCACGAAATGAACAATGTCACTAAAGAAGTGTGTGTGTGTGTGTGTGAGGGAAAGATCACCTTGTTCAGCTTTACAAATAACCCAGCGTTAAGGGAACAGTGGATGCAGTTTGTGTTTCCGGAGTTCTGCGAGTGTGTGTGTGTGTGTGTGTGTTTGTTCCCGGTCATGAGTGGAAAAGGCGGTGAGTGAAACTGATCAAATGTGTGTGTGTTTTGTTGGCAATCGGTGTGTAATTGCTTATAATGTGAACAACACCAACGTATAGAGAATCGAGAGTTATCCAGGGATAATGCCATGATGTATGTGTGTGTGTGTGTTTGTTCCTGGTCATGAGTGGAAACTGCAGGCGGGGAGTGAAACTGATCAAATGTGTGTGTTTTGTTGGCAGTCGGTGTGTAAGTGCATATAATGTGAACAACAACAACGTATAGAGAATCCGAGTTATCCAGGGATAATGCCATGATGAAAATCCCACTTTTCATGCAGTGCAGGGCTGAGCATCTCCGCAAACTAATAGAAAATAACCAAAATAATCCAAGGTTTTTATTTAACACTGTGGCTAGACTAACAAATAAACAAGCATCGCCTGAACAAAATATTCCGTTACTGTTTAGTAGTAATGATTTTATGAACTTCTTCGCTGACAAAATAGAAAGCATCAGAAACAAAATTGTAAATGTACAATCTTTAATGATGTCTTATGATTCAACCGCAATTATCGCCCCTCAAGAACTACTACACCGCTTTACAACTATAGGACAGGAAGAGCTAAATAAACTTATCATTGCATCTAAACCAACAACATGTTTATTAGATCCAATACCCACTAAACTACTGAAAGAGTTGTTACCTGTAGTGGAAGAGCATCTTCTCAATATTATTAACTCGTCTTTATCTTTAGGTCATGTTCCAAGAGTATTCAAGTTGGCAGTCATAAAACCTCTCATTAAGAAGCCACAATTAGATCATAATAACCTAGCAAATTACAGACCAATTTCAAATCTTCCATTCATGTCTAAAATACTAGAAAAAGTTGTGTCCACTCAATTGTGCTCTTTCTTGCAAGAAAATGATATCTATGAAAAATTTCAATCAGGATTCAGGCCGCATCATAGCACAGAAACTGCGCTCGTTAAAATCACAAATGATTTACTTCTAGCTTCTGACCAAGGCTGTATCTCAATACTAGTTCTACTCGATCTTAGTGCTGCGTTCGATACTATAGATCATAAAATACTCTTAGATCGACTTCAAAATTACACTGGTGTTCAGGGACAGGCATTAAACTGGTTTAGATCGTATTTATCAGACAGCTACCATTTTGTCTGTCTAAATGGGGAAAAATCAAAGATAACGTCAGTAGACTATGGGGTGCCGCAAGGATCCGTGCTAGGCCCTCTGCTATTCTCAATATATATGCTGCCACTTGGTAATATTATAAGAAAACATGGAATTAATTTCCACTGTTATGCTGATGACACTCAATTATATATTTCATCACGACCAGATGAAAACGCTAAATTATCTAAACTGACAGCGTGTGTTGATGATATTAAACACTGGATGACGTGTAATTTTCTGCTATTAAATTCAGATAAAACGGAGGTATTACTTATTGGTCCAAAAAACTGCCCACAAAACAACTTTAACTTGGAAGGATGTCCTGTCACTTTATCCACTACAGTAAAATACCTGGGTGTTATATTAGACCGCAACTTGTCTTTCGAAAATCATATTTCATATGTTACAAGAACGGCATTTTTCCACCTTAGAAACATTGCTAAGCTACGTAACATGCTATCTATTTCTGATGCAGAAAAGTTAGTTCAAGCATTCATGACCTCGAGACTAGATTACTGTAATGCTTTATTAGCTGGTTGCCCTGCATCATCAATAAACAAGCTACAGTTAGTCCAAAACGCAGCTGCTAGAGTTCTTCCTAGGTCAAGAAAATATGATCATATAACACCAATTTTATCATCTCTACACTGGTTACCTATTAAGTTCCATATCAATTACAAAGTATTGCTACTGACCTATAAAGCCCTAAATGGTTTAGCTCCAGTGTATTTAACGGATCTTCTATCGCCCTACAATCCATCGCGCTCTTTAAGATCACTAAACTCGAGGCTTCTGGTCATTCCTAGGATATCTAAGTCCACTAAAGGAGGGAGGGCATTTTCACATTTAGCTCCTAAACTCTGGAATAGTCTTCCTGATATTGTTTGAGGTTCAGACTCGCTGTCCAAGTTTAAAACTAGATTAAAGACGCATCTCTTTAGCCAAACATTCACATTATAATTACCTTTTATACTACAGTTAAATCGGATCAAAAGCATTAATATTCTGAACAGCAGCTATGCTAATTATTTCCCATCTGCTTTTCTGTTGTTATCTCGGGACACTAGTCCCGAGGTAAATAGTTCGTCAGCTCCAGTTTGTATCCAGCCTCTCATGGAGACTTCAGATGCCCCAACACCTGTGAAGAGACGACTCAACGCCAGCGTTGTTATGGCCTAAAATAATACATGATTGATTAATTTATTCTAACATTTTTCTTTAACATTCTCTTTCTAACATTTTTCAATGTACATTTATGAAATGCACTTTCTGTAAAGCTGCTTTGAAACAATGTGTATTGTGAAAAGCGCTATACAAATAAATTTAAATTGAATTGAATTGAATATTACTGTTACTCGATCTTAGCGCTGCATTTGATACTATCGTCCACAACATTCTTTTGAATAGACTCGAAAATGATGTAGGTATTAGTGGAATTGCTTTGGCATGGTTTAAATCATACCTATGTGACCGTTATCAGTTTGTAGTAGTAAATGAAGAGATGTCACAGCGATCACAAGTTCAGTATGGAGTACCGCAGGGCTCAGTGCTAGGACCGCTGCTCTTCATCCTGTACATGCTACCACTGGGAGATATCATTAGGAAGCCTGGCGTTAGTTTTCATTGTTATGCTGATGATACTCAGCTCTATATTTCTTCACGCCCTGAAGAAACTTACCAATTCACAAGATTAACGGAATGCATAGCTGATATAAAACATTGGATGACCAGCAATTTCCTGCAACTCAATTCAGAAAAAAATGAATTTTTAATTATTGGACAAAAAAGCTCCACAAGTAGTAACCTAGAATACTGTCTAACACTTGATGGCTGCTCTGTCCAGTCCTCTGGTCAGTGAGGAACCTGGGTGTGCTCTTTGATACCAATCTTTCTTTTGAAAGCCACGTTTCTAGCATCTGTAAAACTTAATTCTACCATCTTAAAAATATATCTAAATTACGGCACATGCTCTCAATGTAAAATGCTGAACAGTTAGTTCATGCGTTCATGACCTCAAGGTTAGATTATTGTAATGCTCTACTGGGTGGTTGCCCTGCTCGCTTAATAAATAAACTCCAGCTGGTCCAAAACGCAGCAGCTCGAGTTCTTACTAGAACCAGGAAGTGTGACCATATTAGCCCAGTTCTGTCAACACTGCAC
This sequence comes from Gobio occitaniae, assembly GCA_033150135.1. Classification (NCBI taxonomy): domain Eukaryota; kingdom Metazoa; phylum Chordata; class Actinopteri; order Cypriniformes; family Gobionidae; genus Gobio; species Gobio occitaniae. Next base: position 47,557 of record JARQWZ010004491.1, on the reverse strand, counting down.
TGGCTGCCTATTAAACATCGTATACATTTTAAAATCTTGCTTATTACTTACAAAGCACTAAATTGATTAGCTAATACTTGAGGGAGCTCTTAACATATTATACTCCATCACGTCTACTGCGGTCTCAAAATTCGGGCCAGTTGATAATACTGAGAATATCCAAATCTACTGCAGGCGGTTGATCCTTTTCCTATTTAGCACCTAAACTCTGGAATAGTCTTTCTAACATTGTACGGGAAGCAGACACACTCTGTCAGTTTAAATCTAGACTAAAAACACATCTCTTTACTATGGCATACACATGAAACACTTTTTCAATGAAATGATTGTTAGGCTGCATTAACTAGGTCAGCCGGAACCGGGAACACTTCCCATAACACCTGATGTACTCGTTACATCATCAGAAGAATGGCATCTACGCTAATGATAGTCTCTCTGTTTATCCCGAGGTTTACTGCAGTCAGCCGGATCTGGGCCGTATCCAGATCAGATGCTGGACCTGTGCCCAGACATGACCAACGCAGGACCCTGAAGTGTCTGAGAGACCGTGATTAGACTCCCCTGAAATTGCATCGTCGACACGACATCCTCAATAAACCCGTCCGGTGTGTTGACTCCGATCCTTCGAATATTCCGATCTATTATGACCTCTGACCTGTAAAGTTTCCAGAATAATAATCATACGCTGTTTGTTAATTGGCCAGAGGAGAACTGGCACCCCGACTGAGCCTGGTTTCTCCCAAGGTTTATTTTTCTCCATTAGGTCACCTAATGGGGTTTTGGTTTCCTTGCCACTGTTGCCTCTGGCTTGGTGTGCTCAGTTGGGGATACAACATTTTTCTAAATTTTTCAACTAAATATCGAAATAAATCTAATTATTAAACTAAATTAACCATGTAAACTAAATTACTGCTCTAATTACTGATCTAAAGCCCACACTGTCACTGTATGATAATTGAAATGAACTGATGACATTTTTTCTCCAGAACGGCTATACGGCTGAATAAAATTATGCTGCAATATTTTCCTGTTTAACAATGTAAAGCTGCTTTGAATCAATCTGCATTGTTAAAAGCGCTATATAAATAAAGTTGACTTTCACTTGACTTGACTCCATCACCCTCGGTACCAGATGTGGCAGAGCGTCTGACATCAGGCCCCTTGCCGCTGAATCCTTGAGAACCGGTATTGGGCTCGGGTTATATGAGTGACCCTGCGGGGATCCCATATATCTTTCCACGGTCGCTCCTACGAGAAGCCCGTGTCTTTCCCTTGGGAGAGCCTTCCCATCAGTGGGACTGAGCCCCCTCCCCCGTTGTGGGCTACGGCTCAGCATTGTACTCCACATAACACCTTTGGGGTACGATGTGGCTCCTCAGCGTTCCCTTTACTATGGCACGCTTTCCCAGTGTTATCCAATAATCATTGAGCGGGTTATGCGGAACAGCAGTGATGGACTTCCCGGTGTGAGCCCCGTCTCATCAGGTAAGAGAGCTCAGGCGGCACTTGGCACTGGATGGGGCAGAGGCCATGGCGCTTTGGTAAGGATTCCTATTCGTCGGTATGAATGGGAATGTCTTGTTACGTCTGTAACCCTCGTTCCCTGAAGGAGGGAACGGAGACGCCACGTCCCATCGCCATGTCAAAAAACATCCAGTATGCGGCAGTCCTGTGGGCGAAAATGCCTTGTTGATGCTAGAGGTCAGAGGAGAATGGGCCGACTGATTCAAGCTGATAGTAGAGCAACTTTGACTGAAATAACCACTCATTACAACCGAGGTATGCAGCAATGCATTTGTGAAGCCACAACACGCACAACCTTGAGGCGGATGGGCTACAACAGCAGAAGACCCCACCGGGTACCATTCATCTCCACTACAAATAGGAAAAAGAGGTCTCGATTTCTGTTGAGACATTCAGATGGTAGAGTCAGAATTTGGCGTAAACAGAATGAGAACATGGATCCATCATGCCTTGTTACCACTGTGCAGGCTGGTGGTGGTGGTGTAATGGTGTGGTGGATGTTTTCTTGGCACACTTTCGGCCTCTTAGTGCCAATTGGGCATGGTTTAAATGCCACGGCCTACCTGAGCATTGTTTCTGCCCATGTCCATCCCTTTATGACCACCATGTCCCCATCCTCTGATGGCTACTTCCAGCAGGATAATGCACCATGTCACAAAGCTCCAATCATTTCAAATTGGTTTCTTGAACATGACAATGAGTTCACTGTACTAAAATGGCCCCCACAGTCACCAGATCTCAACCCAATAAAGCATCTTTGGGATGTGGTGGAATGGGAGCTTCGTGTCCTGGATGTTCATCCCACAAATCTCCATCAACTGCAAGATGCTATCCTATCAATATGGGCCAACATTTCTAAAGAATGCCTTCAGCAGCTTGTTAAATCAATGCCATGTAGAATTAAGGCAGTTCTGAAGGCGAAAGGGGGTCAAACACAGTATTAGTATGGTGTTCCTAATAGTCCTTTAGGTGAGTGTAGATTTAACTCTACATATGTACACCAGCCAGAGGTGCGGTTTACACTAGCAGTGTTAATTCAACACCAGAAAATTAACTCTTTACTATAAGAGTCCTTAACACCAGGATTTCAACACTGGATATTTTGCTGTGTACACATAAGTAACATGTATCTAGAAAGCCAACGCTTAATTAGTTTACAATTCAAGACTCAGAATTACTCAGACAGTTATTAATATGGAGATGTATAGGCTCAAACATAAAAACAAAAATATTCATATTAAGAATGTATTTTTAAAAGTATAAATGTATAGTATGTGAATGTAGTATAACAACTTATAACCACAACTAAAGGGAGGCCACAAGTGTGGTCATGCTTAATTTCAAATATGAGGATGAAATCTCTAAAATTATGCATTTACTGAAGCATATGGTATGGCATATCATGTGAGATTTTAGTGAATGCTAAGATAAGATATCATTATGTTATTGGCATGTAAAACACATACTTGTGTCACAGGCAGGGGGCACTTGCCGCCACTCTTGAGGATCAAACCTCATCCCCACAAAGAACGTGTAACGTAGTCCCAGATGTACTGTCCAGAAGTTTGGACCACACTGCATCCTCAGGGATGTTAACAGTGCTCAAAGCCATAAAATCCTCAGTAAAGCCAGCAAACTTACCAGTAGCCCACCTTTCTACAGCACAACGTGATGATCCTGAAGTGCAGGAGCTTAGTAAGAAGGTGGATTCCCAGACAAACAGTGATCCCACACGGGTACATTACGTTTGAGAAAATGGATTCTTATTCCGTAGTGTTCCTGGTAGTCTATTGGGGGAGAAGTTGCAATTAGTTATTCCAACATGTTTTCAACAATGAGTTCCTACAGTATGCACATTATAATCCACTAAGTGGGCATTTTGGTCGACTGAAGACACTACTCAGGCTTATGGAAGTCGCCTATTGGCTAAGTATGCACGCAGACATATGGAAGTACTGTAAGAATTGCCAGATTTGTCAGAAATACAATCCTTCTCTTTCAAAGCTGTCAGGTCATTTACAGTCGACCCCGGTGGTGGAACCAGGTTACATGCTTAGTGTAGATTTAATGGGATCTTTTCCTAAGAGTGTCAAACAGAATGAGCATTTACTGGTAGTGGTAGATTACTGTTCCAAGTGGGTCGAATTGTTCCCTTTACGAACAGCTAAAGCACCACAAATAGCACAAATTCTAGTGGAAGAAAATTTCACAAGATGGGGAACACCTGCTTACCTGGTGTCAGACCGTGGCGCACAGTTTACCTCCCATCTCCTTAACCTGGTCTGTAAGCAATGGGGTGTAGTCCAACAACTAACAACAGCGTATCACCCACAAACAAATCTTACCAACAGACACTTCCAAGTAGGAGATATAGTTTGGGTCCGAGCTCATCCTTTATCTAAGGCAGATGATGGAGTAATGGCCAAATTGACTGCAAAATGGAAAGGTCCTGCCAAAATTGACAAATGTCTAGGAACTGTGAATTATGCCGTTTCATTTATTGATGATCCGGGACATGTGGACACCTTTCATGTACAGAACCTAAAAACTTGCCATGGGTATGTCAACCTTTCTCCCGAGGGGCGGGATATGTAACAGTCTTCCAGCCTGTTACTTGATCTTTGATAGGCTGCAATTTTATTCCTCACCATTAGGGGGCTATCTAGTGATGCTGAGGTTAGATTAAGTAAAGTGATCAGTAGAGGAAGAGAGGAGGAGAGGTCGGTTGGGTATCGAATCAAGGAAGCCGATCCGACGGGAAGTGACGTTGATGACTTGTCGGAGATGTTTGGTGGATGGCGGCAAATGCAGCGAAATCGATCATGTCTAAATATAAGAAAAATTATAGTGGAAATGGACCAGAGACACTAGTTAGTGTTGATGATACGGATGTGGAAGATGATCAAATGGAATTAGGAAAGACAGGAGAAGAGAGGAATTTAGATATAAGGGAAGATGTAGGTACAAAGAAAAGAAAGAAAAAACATCAGATAGAGGTAAGAAGTTCAGGGGAGAGTGGAAATGAACAGGAGGTGAGGAATGTAAATTTGGATGAGTTGAAGGTAATATTGAAATTTAAAGAGGATGGTGGAATGCGAAAGGTAAGTCCAATTGTATTAACAAAAGAGTTGAGGAAAGTAGTTGGAGAAATTAAGATTGCAAAAGTGTTAAGTAATGGAGATTTGATGATTGTTTGTAATAGTGAAGAGCAAAGAAGGAAAGTGATGAAGATTAAAATAATGTGTAAGCAGGAAGTGGTGAGTAGTAAGATTGTAGGACAGAGGCAGTGGGTAAGTGGAGTAATATCTGGAGTGCCATTGGGAGTGACTATGGAAGCGCTTAAAAGTAACATCAGTGGAGGGAAAATAGTTGGTGCTAGGCGATTGTTTATGAGTAGAGAAGGTAACAGAATGGAGAGTCTCTCTGTTGAGCTTAGGTTTCAAGGTATTGCCAGATAAGGTCAAGCTTGGATTTATCAGTTATTCAGTGAGGCCTTTTGTGCCTCCTCCTTTAAGATGTTATAATTGTCAAAAATACGGGCATGTTGCTATGGTGTGTAAAGCTAAGAAACGATGTGCAAGATGTGGGGGAGAACATGATTATGGCAAATGTGAAGGAGCAGGACCAAAATGCTGCAACTGTGGAGGGGAGCATAGTGTTGCGTTTGGAGGATGTGAGGTGAGGAAGAAAGCAATTGAAGTACAGAATGAGAGAGCCAAGAGGAATATAACATATGCAGAAGCTGTTAAAGTGGTTGATACAAGGAATAGAGAGAAAGGAAAAGAGAGGGATGTGCAAAAAGAGAGGAGAATTGAGGAAATATCAGAGATGGAAGGTAGGATCACAGAAGAGACAATGATTGTAAGTAAAGTAAATTTCTTGTTAGACTGCATTTTTTTTTAGACTGCATTTATATAGCGCTTTTAACAGACCAATGGCCATCCAAAGCGCTTTACACATTGCCTCACATTCACCCATTCACACACCGACGGCGGTGTCTGCCATGCATGGCGCCATCCAGCTCGTCGGGAGCAGCTGGGGTTAGGTGTCTTGCTCATGGACACCTCGACACTTGGTCAGGTGGAACCGGGGATCGAACCACCAACCTTCCGGTTTGTAGACAACCTACATGAACCACTGAGCCACTGCCGCCTGCCGCGCCTTGTTGTTCATAGCTGAAGTAATTAATTGTACTGCACAAACTGAAAAGAAGACAACTAAGATTCAAATTATAGTCAAGGCAGCAGAGAGATTCTTGGGAGTAAAGGACATATCATGGGAAATGGTTAGGGATGGGCTGATTAGTGAGATACAATCTAGCCAGGAAGCATGGTTTGGATAGAAGGATGATTTTAATTTTACAATGGAATGCGAGAAGTCTTGTGGCTAATGGATTGGAGTTTAAAGGTGTTATTAATGAGATGGAAGTTAAACCGGATCTGATATGTATTCAAGAGTCATGGCTTAAACCTAGATTTGATTTTGTTATTAAAGGATATGTGAGTGAGAGAAGAGATAGAGAGGAGGCAAATGGTGGAGGGTGTATTAATCTGATTAAGGAAGGCATGCAATATAGATCATTAGCAAAGGTGTAACACAAGAGTATGTTGTAGTAGAGGTATGGGTGAATGGAATAAAGTATGTAATAATAAACTTTTATAATCCTTGTAAGAAATTAGTGTTGAGTGAGTTAGAACAAATAGAGGGTCTTAATGAAGATTTGGTGTGGGGATTTTAATGCACAGAGCATGTTATGGGGAGGTTTAGTGACAGATTGTAATGGAATGGTGGTGGAAGATTTGATAGATCGGAGAAATTTGGTGTGTCTGAATGATGGGGGTAATACAAGAATAGATGTGGCTACAGGTAAAGAGTCTGTGTTAGATCTAACAATGGTGTCTGATTCAATTGCAGGAAGTGCTGAGTGGGAAATAATGCGACAAGATACTATTGGGAGTGATCATTATCCAATAATGATATCTGTTAGTGTAAATGTGAGAGGAAGTAAGGCGAGTCAAGGAAATATTGGTAGCTGGAGGTTTGATCAAGCGAATTGGGAAGAATTCATGAGTCTGAGTGAAGAGGGATTAAAGAATATTATAATAGAACCAGATAGATCTGTAGAAATTATTAGTGATGATGTTGTTTATGCTATTCAAGTAGCAGCAAATAAATATATACCAAAAAGGAAAGGACGTAGGAAGAATAAGATAGTTCCATGGTGGACTGAAGAATGTACTACTGCAATTAGAAGGAAAAGGAAAGCATTTAGGATAGTTAAGAAAACACATAATTTTCAAGATTTAATACAGTATAAACAAGCATAAGCTGAGGTAAGGAGGATAATAAGGAAAGCCAGAAAACAGTATTGGATGGCTTATTGTGATGAAATAGGGAAGAATACACCAGTAGAGGAAGTATGGGGTATGATTAAGAAAATGAAAGGGATTCAAAAGTGTAATGGGTATCCAGTTTTAAGTATGGAGGGAGAAATAGCTGTGGAGGATGGAGATAAAGTGGAAATGTTTTTAAAGGCATTTATAAAAGTAAATAGTTCAGAGAATTTGACTGAACAGAGTAAGGAAATGAGGGAGGGTGTGATGAAGGAATATCCTGATATAAAGAAGAAAAAGGAGGCTGAAGATAATTTGTTAGATGTACCATTTTCTATGAGTGAGTTAAAGAATGCAGTAAGAAGAATGAAACAATCTACTCCAGGAGTGGATGGGATTAGTTACTGTATGATGAAGCATTTTAGTGAAACATCAATGGAAGTGATTTTAACATTTTATAATAAAATATGGATAGAAGGTATTATTCCCCAAAGTTGGAAGGAAGCATTAATTATACCTATTAAAAAGCCTGGGAAAGATCCAAGTAATCCTATAAATTATCGTCCAAAAGCTTTAACTTCTCATTTATGTAAGGTAATGGAGAGAATGATAGCTGATAGATTGAATTATCATTTGGAAAAAATGAAATGGTTTTTTTCTTATCAAAGTGGGTTTAGGTGTGGTAGAGGGACTATGGATCCAATAGTATCTTTAGAAGACGAAATAAGAAAGGCATTTATAAATAAGGAGAGTGTCTTTGCTGTTTTCTTTGATATAGAAAAGGCTTATGATATGTTTTGGAAAGAGGGGTTATTAATAAAGTTACAGAAAATGAGTATAAAAGGAAGAATGTATAATTGGATAAAAGAGTTTTTAATTGGAAGAAGTATTCGAGTAAAGGTGGGTGGAGCTATATCTTTAAGTGGAGCAATTGATAATGGTACACCTCAGGGCAGTGTAATAAGTCCAATTTTATTTATTATTATGATTAATGATGTTTTCTCAAGGATTGATAGAAGTATGCAAATACAGTCAACAGTGGGTAAGGGAAGAATATCAGGTAGGAGTAGGAATGAAGAGAATATGATTACAAGACTAAGATTGGGGCATACAAGATTGAATAGTACATTGCACTTAATAAGTAAGCATCCAACAGGTTTATGTGAGGTATGTGAAGTTAGTGAAACAGTTGAACATGTAATAATGCACTGTAGGAGATATAAGGTTGAAAGGAAAGAGTTGAAGGAGGAATTAAATAATATAGGACTTAAGTTGACTATTCAAAATAAAAGCTCTAGCCCGAGGTGCCCTAATGACTACCGCCCTGTAGCACTCACACCCATCGTTATGAAGTGCTTTGAGCGGCTGGTCCTGGAGCACCTAAAAGACTCTCTACCATCCACATTGGACTCACACCAGTTTGCCTATCGTAGCAATAGGAGCACAGAGGATGCCGTTTCCATGGCACTCCACTCTGTGCTCACTCACCTGGACAATAAAAACACTTACGCACGTATGCTGTTTGTTGACTTCAGCTCAGCATTCAACACTGTCATCCCATCCAAGTTAATTGCCAAACTTGGAGACCTGGGCATCAACACTTCAATGTGTAACTGGATTTTGGACTTCCTAACTGACAGACCCCAGAATGTTCGATCAGGATCCACCTGCTCCACGTCCATCACACTCAACACTGGCGTACCACAGGGCTGTGTGCTAAGTCCGTTTCTCTACTCCCTCTTTACCTCCGACTGCAAGCCTGTGTATGGATCTAATTCCATCGTCAAGTTTGCGGACGACACTACGGTGATTGGTCTCATCAGCAACAACGATGAGACTGCCTACAGGGAAGAGATCCAGCACCTGGCCACATGGTGCGCTGATAATAACCTGCTCCTCAACACCACCAAAACGAAGGAGCTCATCGTGGACTTCAGGAAAGAGTCAAGAGGCACACACGACACCATCCACATCAATGGAATGGCTGTTGAGCGTGTCTCCAGTTTCAAGTTCCTGGGGATCCACATCTCGGCGGACATGTCGTGGACGACCAACACCTCCAGCCTGGTCAAGAAGGCTCACCAGCGCCTCTTCTTCCTGAGGACACTGAGGAAGAATCAGCTCTCCTCGGCTATCCTGGTGAACTTCTATCGCTGCGCAATAGAAAGCATCCTGACCAACTGTGTGGCAGTATGGTATGGGAGCTGCTCTGTTGCGGAGCGCAAGGCACTGCAGCGGGTGGTGAAAACTGCCCAGCGCATCACAGGGACTCCACTGCCTGCCATCGAGCACATCCAGAGGAAACGCTGCCTGCATCGAGCTCGCAGCATCCTCAAGGACTCCTCTCACCCAGCCCACAGACTGTTTTCTCTCCTGCCCTCCGGCAGGCGTTTCAGGATCCTCCGGACCAGGACCAGCAGACTAAAGAACAGTTTTTTCCCCAGAGCTGTCTCTTTATTGAACTCAAACCCCCGTTGATCCACTTCCCTCATAAACTGCTAACTCTCCTACCTCACATCTGCCTTCACTTTGTTATTTGCACTACCGACTGTTTATCACAGTAACAACTGTTTACTTATGCATCTTGCACTGCCATATCTTAACTGGATTATGCTCATTTGCACTGCCGACTGTATTTATAGTACCAATGTTTACATTTGCATTTTGCACCGTACTTCTAACTGTAATATACAACCACTTTCCACTGCACTTTACACTTTTTTTTTTCCGGATAGCTCTGTCCATAATTTATTGCACTACCTTAATCCACTGCTATATTCCTCATATTAGCCTAACATATTATTGTATACCTCTATCTGTAAAATTCTGTTTATAGTAATAGCCATCTGTATATTATATTCATAGTACATATTCACCTGTAAATTCTGTTTATAGTAATAGCCATCTGTATATTTATTCACTGTACATATTCACCTGTAAATTCAGTTCTGTTTATAGTAAGACAACTCTCTATTTATACATATTTATATATATTCAGTACATATCCATGTCCTGCACTTACGCATCCATTGTACATCCTGCACTTGCTGCTATTGCACTTCTGGTTAGACCTAAACTGCATTTCGTTGCCTTGTACTTGTACTTGTGTAATGACAATAAAGTTGAATCTAATCTAATCTAATCTAATCAAAATGTATTAAAATCAGATAGGACTATAATACATTTATTGGTAGATTATTTGGGAAGTACTGGGTAAAATAAGCGTGTTTAAAATATATATATATATTTTTTTTCCTGTCATGGGGGCTGAGAGTGGACGGAGGAGCTGAACACGCAGCGCCGGATGAAATTCGATGATTTCTCTATGTGGGTAAATAAGGGGAATTTATGTTGGGTATAGAAATATAGGAAGTGTCAATGGTCCATTTCTGATATAGGTGGCGGTAATGCACGTATTTGTTTGCGATCCGCCGTAAAATAATAATAATAATAAGGAGAAGAAGAAGAAGAGAGGAAGAGAGTATGGTTACCTTTCAGGTAACATGCCAACATGCCTTGCTGGTTGTTGTTTGTGAAGTCCTTGTTGGGAAACGGTTGTTTTCATGCTCAACTAAGGATTTTTCTTATTCTTTATATGCTTAATGCATAGTTTTGTCAGCTTTGTGGATCTGGAGAGGATTAGATTAGATTAGATTAGATTAGATTAGATTAGATTAGATTCAACTTTATTGTCATTACACAAGTACAAGTACAAGGCAACGAAATGCAGTTTAGGTCTAACCAGAAGTGCAATAGCAGCAAGTGCAGGATATACAATGGTTGCATAAGTGCAGGACGTGGAAATATACTGAATATATATAAATATATATAAATAGAGAGATGGTTATTACTATAAACAGTTACCACAGCTGATGGCTATGGACTAAAGAGTCAGCTCAGAGGAACACTTTTGTGGAAATCAGCGAAGTCGGGAGGAACTATAGGGTTGTTCATGGATTGCTTTTTCATTGGATATCATTGTCAACGAACAGGCAACTCTGGACATCATAGTAACAGATAAGACATTCTCTGACTCTAACTTTTGCACGCACCTTGCCTCACTCAATATGAAAGACGCAATAATCTGAGTGAGGGGTTGCTTGAATGTAAACCCTGAGATGTGGATGTCATGTTGTGCATTTTTTTCTTTTGGGTGTTGTTTGTTTGGGGTAAATAATTAATGGTGTTTCTGTGAGATGATTTTGGTGGGGGGGGGGGGGGGGGGGTAATATACAAACAAAGAAAGAGTTTGTGGTTGCCTTATTTACAAAGTGGTTTAAAATACTGTATGTGTTAATGTTTGCGACTCTCCCTGAACTCAGATGTTTAACTAGCAATAGTTCAAAGTAGCATGTGCAGTTATACCATGATAATGATGGGGAATTTAGAACAGAGCCATATCGCCTATTTACTCATATAAAAGCTACATTCCTAATGCTAGCTTCACATAGATGAAATGCTATTTTGGATCATCTGCTGTCTCTTCAATTAGCTGCAAGATCCAGGGAGGATTGCCTGGTATGGTCTGTTAGGGGATTTACTCTGCCCTCCCCAGAATCTGCTGCTGCTCCCTGTCTTGGCTTTTCATGGAGCTCATGAAAAGGATGGGGAATTTAGAACAATAAAAATTGACTAAAAGTTTGTCTATGGTGTTTTTGACTTAAGTGGACCTGACTGAACTATATTTATAGCATCTTAGCAGACATTTGCTAATAAAAGCTTTATTGATGTGACATGTTTACAATAAACAATTCATAATCTGTCCAAAACCGGCCAAATAAATCTTGTCTAAACAGTATTGCGGCTATGACATTTTATGTTGCAGCAGGATTCATATTTAAATGAAACACCCCTAACTTTAGTGCATATGATTGGAAATTTGCTCGTATCAGTGCGTAGAATCACAGGCACACTCAAACAGAGCTGAAATAAACTGAGAGAAATATTTCAAACGGAGAAAAATAAAAAATAATTAATTAAATGCAAAAAAAACTAAAACAATTCACAAGTGTTTATTCAACTGTGAATGCCGTACCGAACGGTTCAATATTATTATATTACAATATATTTGGATTTAAGTTGGTACAATATATTTGGATTTAAGTTGGTATTAAAAGTTATAATAAGCAACTTACATTTCTATATGTTTTCTTTCAACATTTCGGTAGAAAGTCGTGCCAGACACATCAGTAACACTGCATGAAAAAAGGTGTATCCGGACCAGGATACTCCTGTATACACTGCTGAAATTCGGAAGAATCCAGGAGTATACTGGCCGGATAGGTCAAATTCCATGGATCCGTATATATCTGTATTCATCCGAAATGGTACCAAATCGGATGTATGTTGTGCCCGTATACTCCCATGCTACAGCCATTTGTTGCCATGGCAAATAATCCCATCAAGTTTTTCCCAGGAGACATTTTCACACCTCTAAACAGCTTTGCCTTGCATCCCCTATTGGTCCTTCATCTCAAACTGGATTGGTTGTTTTTTTAAAACCACTCCCAAAACCCAGACTGCTATTGGAGGACAGGGCGCATTGAAAACCCAGTAAAGTGATTTTATTGGTTACTTCTAAGGCTAAGGGTGGGCTAGGTTTTGTAGCATAGGGACTTGATTGGTTATAGGCCAGCTATGCAGATTTTGCTCATTAATATATAATATATAAAAAAATAATCCCCTCTCCCTCCCAAAAGAAAAATACACACGAAACAATTTGAGAAAGTCTGAAATATTTATTAAAAAGGTATAAAAAAACAAACATTCTTAACAGCATTATAAACGAACATTAAAACAATGGTGAAACAAAAATAAGTGAACTAAATGTATTTAAAAGGGATGAAAATGTAAAGGAACAAATGTAAAAATATAAACATTTTAACATACGTTAAAATTAATTGGTAAAGAAACAAAAAGGGAAAAAAAATGAACAAAATGCATTTAAAGGACAGAGATGTAAAGGAATAAAATACACAGTGTACATAACAAGGACAATAATAAATATACAAATTAAACAATATAAAATTAGAACAATAAATTTATAAGACAAAAAAAGTGTATATAAAATACACATAAATATTCCAAGTAAACAATATAACCAAGTAAAAAGAACAAAGAGCATTATAAACATACATTAAAATGAATGGGGGAAAAGATAAGTGACACAATGTATCTAAAGGAAGGCGACGTAAGAGGAACAACAATACAAAACGTGGAGATCAAAAGCAACATGGACATCTAAAAAGGAACAAACATACAAAGTATACAATATAAAACGAGACAAAGAAATCTATACATTAAAAAGTGTATATAAAATATATGTAAATATTCTATATATGGGAACCAATAAAAGTATAAGTATATAAACATAGGAATAAAGAAAATATAAAATGGAACAATTGAATATTAAAATTATAATTATAAAAGAATTGTGACCAACTCTAACACAATGTTGTTTGAGTTTTGAACATTTTTTCAAACTGGCACGATGGGCTGGTGATGTGATGCGTAGTGTGGGTCAGCCTAGTCTGGTTTGTAGTAGCTAGCCAAACCATCCACCCTGGCCTTCCATCAACAACAGCATCATCTTCATCTTCATCAGGTCTATAGTTGCGGTCTTCCACAGGTTCTGTGTTGGTTTGTGCAACCCTGGACCTGGTCTCCAGCAACTGCAAAACATGACAGTAAATTAACCACTAAAACTCAGAGAGGAGTATAGTAATAATCTGGGGGGGAAAAGCTTAACCGGTTTCTTAACTTATCCGTCTCTTTCTCTGACGGTTCTGTGTGATGTTCTTCATAGTGTTTCTTTTCTGGGCCTTTTCAGACTGAGCCAAAGAATACTTCCTCAGCAAAGTCTCACAAAATAAAATACATCTTGCAACCTGCCAAATAAATCATGAATAATATATAGTTAATGCGAATAAAAGTAAGTAAAACAATTAAATTAAAATGTATTTGTATAGCGTACATTGTATTTCATATGTGTCAGAACATGGTGAGGAAGCATGCAGAGTTTCATGGAGATCGGACCATAGGTGGCGCTATAACTGGCAAAAAGCCTTCATTCTTATTAGGGGTTCAAGCATGAAATGCTGAAACCCTATTGTAATTGTAAGGATTCGTAAAACGCATCGTGCAGGCCAAACTGTAAGGCCTAGAGACATGAAACCTGGCCAGATGGTAGGCCTCAGTTTGGGGACAACCTATCAGAGTATGACCCCGAATGGCCCATAGGTGGCGCTACAGCAACCAAAAGTTCAAAATTGCTCATAACTCTTAGACCGATTGTCCCAGGATCAAGTGTCTTATATCGTTGGAATCCATGGCTCAATCCAGACAAAATGGCTATCTCCGATTTTGATGTAGGCAGGGAAAGTTTTCTGCTATGTCGAATTTTGTCCAAAACCTACTTTTGCAAACTAGTCCCTGGTTTTTCGCCCGATCGGAACCAAACCAGTCTAGGACAATTCTCTGGACTCTTTAGATCAATAATTATCAAAAAAAAGTTGAACTTTGGCATTTGAGTGGCTGTAACAGGGTCATTTAGAAAGAGGGCGTGGCAAAATACACTCAAAAGCCTATAAATCCCAAAGGAAAACTCAGAACTTCACAAAAATTGATGAGCATATGTGTCAGAACATGGTGAGGAATCATGCAGAGTTTCATGGAGATCGGACCATAGGTGGCGCTATAACTGGCAAAAAGCCTTCATTATTATTAGGGGTTCAAGCATGAAGTGCTGAAACCCTATTGTAATTGTAAGGATTCGTAAAACGCATCGTGCAGGCCAAACCGTAAGGCCTAGAGACATGAAACCTGGCCAGATGGTAGGCCTCAGTTTGGGGACAACCTATCAGAGTATGACCCCGAATGGCCCATAGGTGGCGCTACAGCAACCAAAAGTTCAAAATTGCTCATAACTCTTAGACTGTTTGTCCCAGGATCAAGTGTCTTATATCGTTGGAATCCTTGGCTTAAGGCAGACAAAATGGCTATCTCCGATTTGGATGTAGGCAGGGAAAATTTTCTGCTATGTCGAATTTTGTCCAAAACCTACTTTTGCAAACTAGTCCCTGGTTTTTCGCCCGATCGGAACCGAACCAGTCTAGGACAATTCTCTGGACTCTCTCGGTCAATAATTATCAAAAAAAAGTTGAACTTTGGCATTTGGGTGGCTGTAACAGGGTCATTTAGAAAAGGGGCGTGGCAAAATACACTAAAAAGCCTATACATCCCAAATGAAAACTCAGTACTTCACCAAAATTGATGAGAAAAGGTGTCAGAACATGGCGAGGAAGCATGCAGAGTTTCATGGAGATCGGACCATAGGTGGCGCTATAACTGGCAAAAAGCCTTCATTCTTATTAGGGGTTCAAGCATGAAATGCTGAAACCCTATAGTAATTGTAAGGATTCGTAAAACGCATCGTGCAGGCCAAACCGTAAGGCCTAGAGACTTGAAACCTGGCCAGATGGTAGGCCTCAACTTGGGGACAACCTATCAGAGTATGACCCCGAATGGCCCATAGGTGGCGCTACAGCAACCAAAAGTTCAAAATTGCTCATAACTCTTAGACCGATTGTCCCAGGATCAAGTGTCTTATATCGTTGGAATCCGTGGCTCAATCCGGACAAAATGACTATCTCCGATTTTGATGTAGGCATGGAAAGTTTTCTGCTATGTCGAATTTTGTCCAAAACCTACTTTTGCAAACTAGTCCCTGGTTTTTCGCCCGATCGGAACCAAACCAGTCTAGGACAATTCTCTGGACTCTTTAGATCAATAATTATCAAAAAAAAGTTGAACTTTGGCATTTGAGTGGCTGTAACAGGGTCATTTAGAAAAGGGGCGTGGCAAAATACACTCAAAAGCCTATAAATCCCAAAGGAAAACTCAGAACTTCACAAAAATTGATGAGCATATGTGTCAGAACATGGTGAGGAAGCATGCAGAGTTTCATGGAGATCGGACCATAGGTGGCGCTATAACTGGCAAAAAGCCTTCATTCTTATTAGGGGTTCAAGCATGAAATGCTGAAACCCTATTGTAATTGTAAGGATTCGTAAAACGCATCGTGCAGGCCAAACCGTAAGGCCTAGAGACTTGAAACCTGGCCAGATGGTAGGCCTCAACTTGGGGACAACCTATCAGAGTATGACCCCGAATGGCCCATAGGTGGCGCTACAGCAACCAAAAGTTCAAAATTGCTCATAACTCTTAGACCGATTGTCCCAGGATCAAGTGTCTTATATCGTTGGAATCCGTGGCTCAATCCGGACAAAATGGCTATCTCCGATTTTGATGTAGGCAGGGAAAGTTTTCTGCTATGTCGAATTTTGTCCAAAACCTACTTTTGCAAACTAGTCCCTGGTTTTTCGCCCGATCGGAACCAAACCAGTCTAGGACAATTCTCTGGACTCTTTAGATCAATAATTATCAAAAAAAAGTTTAACTTTGGCATTTGAGTGGCTGTAACAGGGTCATTTAGAAAAGGGGCGTGGCAAAATACACTCAAAAGCCTATAAATCCCAAAGGAAAACTCAGAACTTCACAAAAATTGATGAGCATATGTGTCAGAACATGGTGAGGAAGCATGCAGAGTTTCATGGAGATCGGACCATAGGTGGCGCTATAACTGGCAAAAAGCCTTCATTCTTATTAGGGGTTCAAGCATGAAATGCTGAAACCCTAGCCTGGGAAAACCCAGACAACTTCCGGCAAATTTAGATTTGCTCTGCAAGTAGTCTGGCAAAGACCCCATTCAAACCCATTTCTAAACCCCAGAAATCGCGGCACCAATCAGAAACGTTGGGGCGGGCTTTACACGATGACGACAGCACAGCGACATTGAAGCAGATTTGCCGCTACTGTGGAGCATCACTCGTTCGAATCAGCTATCGCGTCTGTTTTAAGCGATTTAAACTTTTCCTTTTCGTTAAAACCCGAGCAAAGAACAACACTCGAAGCCTTCATATCTAAAAAAGATGTTATCCCTGTCTTACCGACTGGATTCGGCAAAAGTCTGATACTAGCTTGGCCCTTTGGTGGCTAAACGAATGGGTCTTAGCGAGAGCCCTCTGGTAGTGTTAATGTTTTACAAAATATAGTTTTAAGTCCTTTCCAGGCGTGAATGTAGTTGATTAAAGCTCAAATATGTGGTTTATTTATAAAGAGAGCGCCTTTTTTTAAATTTATCTGCCGTTCTCGGAGTTGTGAGCGCCAGTGGTTCAGCGGCGCTCAATTGATCATTGAGCCCGCTGAGAGGCTCCTTTCCTCGGCCAGTCCTTCTGCCGTCTGCCGCTGGCTCTGATGTCTCTGTAGTGGTTAAACCGTCTCGTCTTGTGTAGATCTAACGGCTGATCTTTGCTCTCATTAATCTATAATTTGTTCCTAGACAGATCGTTTTGTCTGTGGGCAAAGTGAAGTTTCATAACTTTATATTTTTAAGATATTAAACTTTACCGTTGTAGTCTCCTAGCGCTGATTTTGACTGAATTGCTTTATTTATTGTATAGCTTCTTATTCCTTTTACTTATACTTTTATGATTGCTATGGATGATCACACATAAACTGACATTTAACAAAAAGAGACTGGGTTGTGTTTTGTGTCATATTTAATTTATTACAGTGATAATCATAGCCTATATTATGTGTGTGTGTGTTTTTAAATGTAAACGAAAAGAGGCTGGTTTTTTATATTTCGTTTTGTTATAAACATGCATTGAAGATAATATGCATTGCCTGCACTACATATACAAATATATACTGAGTGATACTGTCAAGAACGGTGCTTGTCCATTAGCAGACTAGGCGGACTAGTTTCCTCCCGTCCTCGGGAGTTCATTCTCCGGAGTCAAACTTGGTAAGTCACGGAAGCAAGTCAGAAGTTCGCGTACGAAATATGTCATAAAAAACACCACTGCCTCATTTCATAAAAAAAATTATAATAATTAAACATAATAATAGCCACACGAATGTGGTTCAGGCAACGCATAGCTAGGCCTACATTGATTATCTTATATATTTATAATAAAACGAAGTATAAAACACCATGCCTCTTTTCGTTTACATTTTAAAAATAAAATATTAAACATTAATATGTGGTTTAGGTCAAGTGACCAGATTTCTGAAATGGAAACCGGGGACATTTCCTATTTGAGAACACAAGTACAGACAAGAACACATATTGAGAAACGACCAGAGTCAGATGTTTCTCCGTCGCTCTGCATACGTCATCTCCCTCATCGCTCTGATTGGTTTTAGGTCTATCCAATTGCGCCGAGAGGCATTTGAGCGAGGCCCGTTGGTGACGCCCCTTTGGAAATGATTTGTCTATGAAGCTTTGCCAGACCATAACTCAGTTACTACTGAGAATGGTCTGGTTTTAACCAGGCTACTGAAACCCTATTGTAATTGTAAGGATTCGTAAAACGCATCGTGCAGGCCAAACCGTAAGGCCTAGAGACTTGAAACCTGGCCAGATGGTAGGCCTCAACTTGGGGACAACCTATCAGAGTATGACCCCGAATGGCCCATAGGTGGCGCTACAGCAACCAAAAGTTCAAAATTGCTCATAACTCTTAGACCGATTGTCCCAGGATCAAGTGTCTTATATCGTTGGAATCCGTGGCTCAAGCCGGACAAAATGACTATCTCCGATTTTGAAGTAAGCAGGGAAAGTTTTCTGCTATGTCGAATTTTGTCCAAAACCTACTTTTGCAAACTAGTCCCTGGATTTTTGCCCGATCGGAACCAAACCAGTCTAGGACAATTCTCTGGACTCTTTAGATCAATAATTATCAAAAAAAAGTTGAACTTTGGCATTTGAGTGGCTGTAACAGGGTCATTTAGAAAAGGGGCGTGGTAAAATACACTCAAAAGCCTATAAATCCCAAAGGAAAACTCAGAACTTCACAAAAATTGATGAGCATATGTGTCAGAACATGGTGAGGAATCATGCAGAGTTTCATGGAGATCGGACCATAGGTGGCGCTATAACTGGCAAAAAGCCTTCATTCTTATTAGGGGTTCAAGCATGAAATGCTGAAACCCTATTGTAATTGTAAGGATTCGTAAAACGCATCGTGCAGGCCAAACCGTAAGGCCTAGAGACTTGAAACCTGGCCAGATGGTAGGCCTCAACTTGGGGACAACCTATCAGAGTATGACCCCGAATGGCCCATAGGTGGCGCTACAGCAACCAAAAGTTCAAAATTGCTCATAACTCTTAGACCGATTGTCCCAGGATCAAGTGTCTTATATCGTTGGAATCCGTGGCTCAAGCCGGACAAAATGACTATCTCCGATTTTGATGTAAGCAGGGAAAGTTTTCTGCTATGTCGAATTTTGTCCAAAACCTACTTTTGCGAACTAGTCCCTGGTTTTTCGCCCGATCGGAACCAAACCAGTCTAGGACAAATCTCTGGACTCTTTAGATCAATAATTATCAAAAAAAAGTTGAACTTTGGCATTTGAGTGGCTGTAACAGGGTCATTTAGAAAAAGGGCGTGGCAAAATACACTCAAAAGCCTATAAATCCCAAAGGAAAACTCAGAACTTCACAAAAATTGATGAGCATATGTGTCAGAACATGGTGAGGAAGCATGCAGAGTTTCATGGAGATCGGACCATAGGTGGCGCTATAACTGGCAAAAAGCCTTCATTCTTATTAGGGGTTCAAGCATGAAATGCTGAAACCCTATTGTAATTGTAAGGATTCGTAAAACGCATTGTGCAGGCCAAACCGTAAGGCCTAGAGACTTGAAACCTGGCCAGATGGTAGGCCTCAGTTTGGGGACAACCTATCAGAGTATGACCCCGAATGGCCCATAGGTGGCGCTACAGCAACCAAAAGTTCAAAATTGCTCATAACTCTTAGACTGTTTGTCCCAGGATCAAGTTTCTTATATCGTTGGAATCCTTGGCTTAAGGCAGACAAAATGGCTATCTCCGATTTGGATGTAGGCAGGGAAAATGTTCTGCTATGTCGAATTTTGTCCAAAACCTACTTTTGCAAACTAGTCCCTGGTTTTTCCCCCAATCGGAACCGAACCAGTCTAGGACAATTCTCTGGACTCTCTCGATCAATAATTATCAAAAAAAAGTTGAACTTTGGCATTTGGGTGGCTGTAACAGGGTCATTTAGAAAAGGGGCGTGGCAAAATACACTAAAAAGCCTATACATCCCAAATGAAAACTCAGAACTTCACCAAAATTGATGAGCATATGTGTCAGAACATGGCGAGGAAGCATGCAGAGTTTCATGGAGATCAGACCATAGGTGGTGCTATAACTGGCAAAAAGCCTTCATTCTTATTAGGGGTTCAAGCATGAAATGCTGAAACCCTATTGTAATTGTAAGGATTCGTAAAACGCATCGTGCAGGCCAAACCGTAAGGCCTAGAGACTTGAAACCTGGCCAGATGGTAGGCCTCAACTTGGGGACAACCTATCAGAGTATGACCCCGAATGGCCCATAGGTGGCGCTACAGCAACCAAAAGTTCAAAATTGCTCATAACTCTTAGACCGATTGTCCCAGGATCAAGTGTCTTATATCGTTGGAATCCGTGGCTCAAGCAGGACAAAATGGCTATCTCCGATTTTGATGTAGGCAGGGAAAGTTTTCTGCTATGTCGAATTTTGTCCAAAACCTACTTTTGCAAACTAGTCCCTGGTTTTTCGCCCGATCGGAACCAAACCAGTCTAGGACAATTCTCTGGACTCTTTAGATCAATAATTATCAAAAAAAAGTTGAACTTTGGCATTTGAGTGGCTGTAACAGGGTCATTTAGAAAAGGGGCGTGGCAAAATACACTCAAAAGCCTATAAATCCCAAAGGAAAACTCAGAACTTCACAAAAATTGATGAGCATATGTGTCAGAACATGGTGAGGAAGCATGCAGAGTTTCATGGAGATCGGACCATAGGTAGTGCTATAACTGGCAAAAAGCCTTCATTCTTATTAGGGGTTCAAGCATGAAATGCTGAAACCCTATTGTAATTGTAAGGATTCGTAAAACGCATCGTGCAGGCCAAACCGTAAGGCCTAGAGACTTGAAACCTGGCCAGATGGTAGGCCTCAACTTGGGGACAACCTATCAGAGTATGACCCCGAATGGCCCATAGGTGGCGCTACAGCAACCAAAAGTTCAAAATTGCTCATAACTCTTAGACCGATTGTCCCAGGATCAAGTGTCTTATATCGTTGGAATCCGTGGCTCAAGCAGGACAAAATGGCTATCTCCGATTTTGATGTAGGCAGGGAAAGTTTTCTGCTATGTCGAATTTTGTCCAAAACCTACTTTTGCAAACTAGTCCCTGGTTTTTCGCCCGATCGGAACCAAACCAGTCTAGGACAATTCTCTGGACTCTTTAGATCAATAATTATCAAAAAAAAGTTGAACTTTGGCATTTGAGTGGCTGTAACAGGGTCATTTAGAAAAGGGGCGTGGCAAAATACACTCAAAAGCCTATAAATCCCAAAGGAAAACTCAGAACTTCACAAAAATTGATGAGCATATGTGTCAGAACATGGTGAGGAAGCATGCAGAGTTTCATGGAGATCAGACCATAGGTGGTGCTATAACTGGCAAAAAGCCTTCATTCTTATTAGGGGTTCAAGCATGAAATGCTGAAACCCTATTGTAATTGTAAGGATTCGTAAAACGCATCGTGCAGGCCAAACCGTAAGGCCTAGAGACTTGAAACCTGGCCAGATGGTAGGCCTCAACTTGGGGACAACCTATCAGAGTATGACCCCGAATAGCCCATAGGTGGCGCTACAGCAACCAAAAGTTCAAAATTGCTCATAACTCTTAGACCGATTGTCCCAGGATCAAGTGTCTTATATCGTTGGAATCCGTGGCTCAAGCAGGACAAAATGGCTATCTCCGATTTTGATGTAGGCAGGGAAAGTTTTCTGCTATGTCGAATTTTGTCCAAAACCTACTTTTGCAAACTAGTCCCTGGTTTTTCGCCCGATCGGAACCAAACCAGTCTAGGACAATTCTCTGGACTCTTTAGATCAATAATTATCAAAAAAAAGTTGAACTTTGGCATTTGAGTGGCTGTAACAGGGTCATTTAGAAAAGGGGCGTGGCAAAATACACTCAAAAGCCTATAAATCCCAAAGGAAAACTCAGAACTTCACAAAAATTGATGAGCATATGTGTCAGAACATGGTGAGGAAGCATGCCGAGTTTCATGGAGATCGGACCATAGGTGGCGCTATAACTGGCAAAAAGCCTTCATTCTTATTAGGGGTTCAAGCATGAAATGCTGAAACCCTATTGTAATTGTAAGGATTCGTAAAACGCATCGTGCAGGCCAAACCGTAAGGCCTAGAGACTTGAAACCTGGCCAGATGGTAGGCCTCAACTTGGGGACAACCTATCAGAGTATGACCCCGAATGGCCCATAGGTGGCGCTACAGCAACCAAAAGTTCAAAATTGCTCATAACTCTTAGACCGATTGTCCCAGGATCAAGTGTCTTATATCGTTGGAATCCTTGGCTCAAGCCGGACAAAATGACTATCTCCGATTTTGATGTAAGCAGGGAAAGTTTTCTGCTATGTCGAATTTTGTCCAAAACCTACTTTTGCAAACTAGTCCCTGGTTTTTCGCCCGATCGGAACCAAACCAGTCTAGGACAATTCTCTGGCCTCTTTAGATCAATAATTATCAAAAAAAAGTTGAACTTTGGCATTTGAGTGGCTGTAACAGGGTCATTTAGAAAAAGGGCGTGGCAAAATACACTCAAAAGCATATAAATCCCAAAGGAAAACTCAGAACTTCACAAAAATTGATGAGCATATGTGTCAGAACATGGTGAGGATGCATGCAGAGTTTCATGGAGATCGGACCATAGGTGGCGCTATAACTGGCAAAAAGCCTTCATTCTTATTAGGGGTTCATGCATGAAATGCTGAAACCCTATTGTAATTGTAAGGATTCGTAAAACGCATCGTGCATGCCAAACCGTAAGGCCTAGAGACTTGAAACCTGGCCAGATGGTAGGCCTCAACTTAGGGACAACCTATCAGAGTATGACCCCGAATGGCCCATAGGTGGCGCTACAGCAACCAAAAGTTCAAAATTGCTCATAACTCTTAGACCGATTGTCCCAGGATCAAGTGTCTTATATCGTTGGAATCCGTGGCTCAAGCCGGACAAAATGACTATCTCCGATTTTGATGTAGGCAGGGAAAGTTTTCTGCTATGTCGAATTTTGTCCAAAACCTACTTTTGCGTACTAGTCCCTGGTTTTTCGCCCGATCGGAACCAAACCAGTCTAGGACAATTCTCTGGACTCTTTAGATCAATAATTATCAAAAAAAAAGTTGAACGGCTGTAACAGGGTCATTTAGAAAAGGGGCGTGGCAAAATACACTCAAAAGCCTATAAATCCCAAAGGAAAACTCAGAACTTCACAAAAATTGATGAGCATATGTGTCAGAACATGGTGAGGAAGCATGCAGAGTTTCATGGAGATCGGACCATAGGTGGCGCTATAACTGGCAAAAAGCCTTCATTCTTATTAGGGGTTCAAGCATGAAATGCTGAAACCCTATTGTAATTGTAAGGATTCTTAAAACGCATCGTGCAGGCCAAACCGTAAGGCCTAGAGACTTGAAACCTGGCCAGATGGTAGGCCTCAACTTGGGGACAACCTATCAGAGTATGACCCCGAATGGCCCATAGGTGGCGCTACAGCAACCAAAAGTTCAAAATTGCTCATAACTCTTAGACCGATTGTCCCAGGATCAAGTGTCTTATATCGTTGGAATCCTTGGCTCAAGCCGGACAAAATGACTATCTCCGATTTTGATGTAAGCAGGGAAAGTTTTCTGCTATGTCGAATTTTGTCCAAAACCTACTTTTGCAAACTAGTCCCTGGTTTTTCGCCCGATCGGAACCAAACCAGTCTAGGACAATTCTCTGGACTCTTTAGATCAATAATTATCAAAAAAAGTTGAACTTTGGCATTTGAGTGGCTGTAACAGGGTCATTTAGAAAAAGGGCGTGGCAAAATACACTCAAAAGCATATAAATCCCAAAGGAAAACTCAGAACTTCACAAAAATTGATGAGCATATGTGTCAGAACATGGTGAGGATGCATGCAGAGTTTCATGGAGATCGGACCATAGGTGGCGCTATAACTGGCAAAAAGCCTTCATTCTTATTAGGGGTTCATGCATGAAATGCTGAAACCCTATTGTAATTGTAAGGATTCGTAAAACGCATCGTGCATGCCAAACCGTAAGGCCTAGAGACTTGAAACCTGGCCAGATGGTAGGCCTCAACTTAGGGACAACCTATCAGAGTATGACCCCGAATGGCCCATAGGTGGCGCTACAGCAACCAAAAGTTCAAAATTGCTCATAACTCTTAGACCGATTGTCCCAGGATCAAGTGTCTTATATCGTTGGAATCCGTGGCTCAAGCCGGACAAAATGACTATCTCCGATTTTGATGTAGGCAGGGAAAGTTTTCTGCTATGTCGAATTTTGTCCAAAACCTACTTTTGCAAACTAGTCCCTGGTTTTTCGCCCGATCGGAACCAAACCAGTCTAGGACAATTCTCTGGACTCTTTAGATCAATAATTATCAAAAAAACGTTGAACTTTGGCATTTGAGTGGCTGTAACAGGGTCATTTAGAAAAGGGGCGTGGCAAAATACACTCAAAAGCCTATAAATCCCAAAGGAAAACTCAGAACTTCACAAAAATTGATGAGCATATGTGTCAGAACATGGTGAGGAAGCATGCAGAGTTTCATGGAGATCGGACCATAGGTGGCGCTATAACTGGCAAAAAGCCTTCATTCTTATTAGGGGTTCAAGCATGAAATGCTGAAACCCTATTGTAATTGTAAGGATTCGTAAAACGCATCGTGCAGGCCAAACCGTAAGGCCTAGAGACTTGAAACCTGGCCAGATGGTAGGCCTCAACTTGGGGACAACCTATCAGAGTATGACCCCGAATGGCCCATAGGTGGCGCTACAGCAACCAAAAGTTCAAAATTGCTCATAACTCTTAGACCGATTGTCCCAGGATCAAGTGTCTTATATCGTTGGAATCCTTGGCTCAAGCCGGACAAAATGACTATCTCCGATTTTGATGTAAGCAGGGAAAGTTTTCTGCTATGTCGAATTTTGTCCAAAACCTACTTTTGCAAACTAGTCCCTGGTTTTTCGCCCGATCGGAACCAAACCAGTCTAGGACAATTCTCTGGACTCTTTAGATCAATAATTATCAAAAAAAAGTTGAACTTTGGCATTTGAGTGGCTGTAACAGGGTCATTTAGAAAAGGGGCGTGGCAAAATACACTCAAAAGCATATAAATCCCAAAGGAAAACTCAGAACTTCACAAAAATTGATGAGCATATGTGTCAGAACATGGTGAGGATGCATGCAGAGTTTCATGGAGATCGGACCATAGGTGGCGCTATAACTGGCAAAAAGCCTTCATTCTTATTAGGGGTTCATGCATGAAATGCTGAAACCCTATTGTAATTGTAAGGATTCGTAAAACGCATCGTGCATGCCAAACCGTAAGGCCTAGAGACTTGAAACCTGGCCAGATGGTAGGCCTCAACTTAGGGACAACCTATCAGAGTATGACCCCGAATGGCCCATAGGTGGCGCTACAGCAACCAAAAGTTCAAAATTGCTCATAACTCTTAGACCGATTGTCCCAGGATCAAGTGTCTTATATCGTTGGAATCCGTGGCTCAAGCCGGACAAAATGACTATATCCGATTTTGATGTAGGCAGGGAAAGTTTTCTGCTATGTCGAATTTTGTCCAAAACCTACTTTTGCGTACTAGTCCCTGGTTTTTCGCCCGATCGGAACCAAACCAGTCTAGGACAATTCTCTGGACTCTTTAGATCAATAATTATCAAAAAAAAAGTTGAACGGCTGTAACAGGGTCATTTAGAAAAGGGGCGTGGCAAAATACACTCAAAAGCCTATAAATCCCAAAGGAAAACTCAGAACTTCACAAAAATTGATGAGCATATGTGTCAGAACATGGTGAGGAAGCATGCAGAGTTTCATGGAGATCGGACCATAGGTGGCGCTATAACTGGCAAAAAGCCTTCATTCTTATTAGGGGTTCAAGCATGAAATGCTGAAACCCTATTGTAATTGTAAGGATTCTTAAAACGCATCGTGCAGGCCAAACCGTAAGGCCTAGAGACTTGAAACCTGGCCAGATGGTAGGCCTCAACTTGGGGACAACCTATCAGAGTATGACCCCGAATGGCCCATAGGTGGCGCTACAGCAACCAAAAGTTCAAAATTGCTCATAACTCTTAGACCGATTGTCCCAGGATCAAGTGTCTTATATCGTTGGAATCCGTGGCTCAAGCAGGACAAAATGGCTATCTCCGATTTTGATGTAGGCAGGGAAAGTTTTCTGCTATGTCGAATTTTGTCCAAAACCTACTTTTGCAAACTAGTCCCTGGTTTTTCGCCCGATCGGAACCAAACCAGTCTAGGACAATTCTCTGGACTCTTTAGATCAATAATTATCAAAAAAAAAGTTGAACTTTGGCATTTGAGTGGCTGTAACAGGGTCATTTAGAAAAGGGGCGTGGCAAAATACACTCAAAAGCCTATAAATCCCAAAGGAAAACTCAGAACTTCACAAAAATTGATGAGCATATGTGTCAGAACATGGTGAGGAAGCATGCAGAGTTTCATGGAGATCGGACCATAGGTGGCGCTATAACTGGCAAAAAGCCTTCATTCTTATTAGGGGTTCAAGCATGAAATGCTGAAACCCTATTGTAATTGTAAGGATTCGTAAAACGCATCGTGCAGGCCAAACCGTAAGGCCTAGAGACTTGAAACCTGGCCAGATGGTAGGCCTCAACTTGGGGACAACCTATCAGAGTATGACCCCGAATGGCCCATAGGTGGCGCTACAGCAACCAAAAGTTCAAAATTGCTAATAACTCTTAGACCGATTGTCCCAGGATCAAGTGTCTTATATCGTTGGAATCCGTGGCTCAAGCCGGACAAAATGACTATCTCCGATTTTGATGTAAGCAGGGAAAGTTTTCTGCTATGTCGAATTTTGTCAAAAACCTACTTTTGCGAACTAGTCCCTGGTTTTTCGCCCGATCGGAACCAAACCAGTCTAGGACAATTCTCTGGACTCTTTAGATCAATAATTATCAAAAAAAAGTTGAACTTTGGCATTTGAGTGGCTGTAACAGGGTCATTTAGAAAAGGGGCGTGGCAAAATACACTCAAAAGCCTATAAATCCCAAAGGAAAACTCAGAACTTCACAAAAATTGATGAGCATATGTGTCAGAACATGGTGAGGAAGCATGCAGAGTTTCATGGAGATCAGACCATAGGTGGTGCTATAACTGGCAAAAAGCCTTCATTCTTATTAGGGGTTCAAGCATGAAATGCTGAAACCCTATTGTAATTGTAAGGATTCGTAAAACGCATCGTGCAGGCCAAACCGTAAGGCCTAGAGACTTGAAACCTGGCCAGATGGTAGGCCTCAACTTGGGGACAACCTATCAGAGTATGACCCCGAATGGCCCATAGGTGGCGCTACAGCAACCAAAAGTTCAAAATTGCTCATAACTCTTAGACCGATTGTCCCAGGATCAAGTGTCTTATATCGTTGGAATCCGTGGCTCAAGCAGGACAAAATGGCTATCTCCGATTTTGATGTAGGCAGGGAAAGTTTTCTGCTATGTCGAATTTTGTCCAAAACCTACTTTTGCAAACTAGTCCCTGGTTTTTCGCCCGATCGGAACCAAACCAGTCTAGGACAATTCTCTGGACTCTTTAGATCAATAATTATCAAAAAAAAGTTGAACTTTGGCATTTGAGTGGCTGTAACAGGGTCATTTAGAAAAGGGGCGTGGCAAAATACACTCAAAAGCCTATAAATCCCAAAGGAAAACTCAGAACTTCACAAAAATTGATGAGCATATGTGTCAGAACATGGTGAGGAAGCATGCAGAGTTTCATGGAGATCGGACCATAGGTGGCGCTATAACTGGCAAAAAGCCTTCATTCTTATTAGGGGTTCAAGCATGAAATGCTGAAACCCTATTGTAATTGTAAGGATTCGTAAAACGCATCGTGCAGGCCAAACCGTAAGGCCTAGAGACTTGAAACCTTGCCAGATGGTAGGCCTCAACTTGGGGACAACCTATCAGAGTATGACCCCGAATGGCCCATAGGTGGCGCTACAGCAACCAAAAGTTCAAAATTGCTCATAACTCTTAGACCGATTGTCCCAGGATCAAGTGTCTTATATCTTTGGAATCCGTGGCTCAAGCCGGACAAAATGACTATCTCCGATTTTGATGTAAGCAGGGAAAGTTTTCTGCTATGTCGAATTTTGTCCAAAACCTACTTTTGCAAACTAGTCCCTGGTTTTTCGCCCGATCGGAACCAAACCAGTCTAGGACAATTCTCTGGACTCTTTAGATCAATAATTATCAAAAAAAAGTTGAACTTTGGCATTTGAGTGGCTGTAACAGGGTCATTTAGAAAAGGGGCGTGGCAAAATACACTCAAAAGCCTATAAATCCCAAAGGAAAACTCAGAACTTCACAAAAATTGATGAGCATATGTGTCAGAACATGGTGAGGAAGCATGCAGAGTTTCATGGAGATCGGACCATAGGTGGCGCTATAACTGGCAAAAAGCCTTCATTCTTATTAGGGGTTCAAGCATGAAATGCTGAAACCCTATTGTAATTGTAAGGATTCTTAAAACGCATCGTGCAGGCCAAACCGTAAGGCCTAGAGACTTGAAACCTGGCCAGATGGTAGGCCTCAACTTGGGGACAACCTATCAGAGTATGACCCCGAATGGCCCATAGGTGGCGCTACAGCAACCAAAAGTTCAAAATTGCTCATAACTCTTAGACCGATTGTCCCAGGATCAAGTGTCTTATATCGTTGGAATCCGTGGCTCAAGCAGGACAAAATGGCTATCTCCGATTTTGATGTAGGCAGGGAAAGTTTTCTGCTATGTCGAATTTTGTCCAAAACCTACTTTTGTAAACTAGTCCCTGGTTTTTCGCCCGATCGGAACCAAACCAGTCTAGGACAATTCTCTGGACTCTTTAGATCAATAATTATCAAAAAAAAGTTGAACTTTGGCATTTGAGTGGCTGTAACAGGGTCATTTAGAAAAGGGGCGTGGCAAAATACACTCAAAAGCCTATAAATCCCAAAGGAAAACTCAGAACTTCACAAAAATTGATGAGCATATGTGTCAGAACATGGTGAGGAAGCATGCAGAGTTTCATGGAGATCAGACCATAGGTGGTGCTATAACTGGCAAAAAGCCTTCATTCTTATTAGGGGTTCAAGCATGAAATGCTGAAACCCTATTGTAATTGTAAGGATTCGTAAAACGCATCGTGCAGGCCAAACCGTAAGGCCTAGAGACTTGAAACCTGGCCAGATGGTAGGCCTCAACTTGGGGACAACCTATCAGAGTATGACCCCGAATGGCCCATAGGTGGCGCTACAGCAACCAAAAGTTCAAAATTGCTCATAACTCTTAGACCGATTGTCCCAGGATCAAGTGTCTTATATCGTTGGAATCCGTGGCTCAAGCAGGACAAAATGGCTATCTCCGATTTTGATGTAGGCAGGGAAAGTTTTCTGCTATGTCGAATTTTGTCCAAAACCTACTTTTGCAAACTAGTCCCTGGTTTTTCGCCCGATCGGAACCAAACCAGTCTAGGACAATTCTCTGGACTCTTTAGATCAATAATTATCAAAAAAAAGTTGAACTTTGGCATTTGAGTGGCTGTAACAGGGTCATTTAGAAAAGGGGCGTGGCAAAATACACTCAAAAGCCTATAAATCCCAAAGGAAAACTCAGAACTTCACAAAAATTGATGAGCATATGTGTCAGAACATGGTGAGGAAGCATGCAGAGTTTCATGGAGATCGGACCATAGGTGGCGCTATAACTGGCAAAAAGCCTTCATTCTTATTAGGGGTTCAAGCATGAAATGCTGAAACCCTATTGTAATTGTAAGGATTCGTAAAACGCATCGTGCAGGCCAAACCGTAAGGCCTAGAGACTTGAAACCTTGCCAGATGGTAGGCCTCAACTTGGGGACAACCTATCAGAGTATGACCCCGAATGGCCCATAGGTGGCGCTACAGCAACCAAAAGTTCAAAATTGCTCATAACTCTTAGACCGATTGTCCCAGGATCAAGTGTCTTATATCGTTGGAATCCGTGGCTCAAGCCGGACAAAATGACTATCTCCGATTTTGATGTAGGCAGGGAAAGTTTTCTGCTATGTCGAATTTTGTCCAAAACCTACTTTTGCGTACTAGTCCCTGGTTTTTCGCCCGATCGGAACCAAACCAGTCTAGGACAATTCTCTGGACTCTTTAGATCAATAATTATCAAAAAAAAAGTTGAACGGCTGTAACAGGGTCATTTAGAAAAGGGGCGTGGCAAAATACACTCAAAAGCCTATAAATCCCAAAGGAAAACTCAGAACTTCACAAAAATTGATGAGCATATGTGTCAGAACATGGTGAGGAAGCATGCAGAGTTTCATGGAGATCGGACCATAGGTGGCGCTATAACTGGCAAAAAGCCTTCATTCTTATTAGGGGTTCAAGCATGAAATGCTGAAACCCTATTGTAATTGTAAGGATTCTTAAAACGCATCGTGCAGGCCAAACCGTAAGGCCTAGAGACTTGAAACCTGGCCAGATGGTAGGCCTCAACTTGGGGACAACCTATCAGAGTATGACCCCGAATGGCCCATAGGTGGCGCTACAGCAACCAAAAGTTCAAAATTGCTCATAACTCTTAGACCGATTGTCCCAGGATCAAGTGTCTTATATCTTTGGAATCCGTGGCTCAAGCCGGACAAAATGACTATCTCCGATTTTGATGTAAGCAGGGAAAGTTTTCTGCTATGTCGAATTTTGTCCAAAACCTACTTTTGCAAACTAGTCCCTGGTTTTTCGCCCGATCGGAACCAAACCAGTCTAGGACAATTCTCTGGACTCTTTAGATCAATAATTATCAAAAAAAAGTTGAACTTTGGCATTTGAGTGGCTGTAACAGGGTCATTTAGAAAAGGGGCGTGGCAAAATACACTCAAAAGCCTATAAATCCCAAAGGAAAACTCAGAACTTCACAAAAATTGATGAGCATATGTGTCAGAACATGGTGAGGAAGCATGCAGAGTTTCATGGAGATCGGACCATAGGTGGCGCTATAACTGGCAAAAAGCCTTCATTCTTATTAGGGGTTCAAGCATGAAATGCTGAAACCCTATTGTAATTGTAAGGATTCTTAAAACGCATCGTGCAGGCCAAACCGTAAGGCCTAGAGACTTGAAACCTGGCCAGATGGTAGGCCTCAACTTGGGGACAACCTATCAGAGTATGACCCCGAATGGCCCATAGGTGGCGCTACAGCAACCAAAAGTTCAAAATTGCTCATAACTCTTAGACCGATTGTCCCAGGATCAAGTGTCTTATATCGTTGGAATCCGTGGCTCAAGCAGGACAAAATGGCTATCTCCGATTTTGATGTAGGCAGGGAAAGTTTTCTGCTATGTCGAATTTTGTCCAAAACCTACTTTTGCAAACTAGTCCCTGGTTTTTCGCCCGATCGGAACCAAACCAGTCTAGGACAATTCTCTGGACTCTTTAGATCAATAATTATCAAAAAAAAGTTGAACTTTGGCATTTGAGTGGCTGTAACAGGGTCATTTAGAAAAGGGGCGTGGCAAAATACACTCAAAAGCCTATAAATCCCAAAGGAAAACTCAGAACTTCACAAAAATTGATGAGCATATGTGTCAGAACATGGTGAGGAAGCATGCAGAGTTTCATGGAGATCAGACCATAGGTGGTGCTATAACTGGCAAAAAGCCTTCATTCTTATTAGGGGTTCAAGCATGAAATGCTGAAACCCTATTGTAATTGTAAGGATTCGTAAAACGCATCGTGCAGGCCAAACCGTAAGGCCTAGAGACTTGAAACCTGGCCAGATGGTAGGCCTCAACTTGGGGACAACCTATCAGAGTATGACCCCGAATGGCCCATAGGTGGCGCTACAGCAACCAAAAGTTCAAAATTGCTCATAACTCTTAGACCGATTGTCCCAGGATCAAGTGTCTTATATCGTTGGAATCCGTGGCTCAAGCAGGACAAAATGGCTATCTCCGATTTTGATGTAGGCAGGGAAAGTTTTCTGCTATGTCGAATTTTGTCCAAAACCTACTTTTGCAAACTAGTCCCTGGTTTTTCGCCCGATCGGAACCAAACCAGTCTAGGACAATTCTCTGGACTCTTTAGATCAATAATTATCAAAAAAAAGTTGAACTTTGGCATTTGAGTGGCTGTAACAGGGTCATTTAGAAAAGGGGCGTGGCAAAATACACTCAAAAGCCTATAAATCCCAAAGGAAAACTCAGAACTTCACAAAAATTGATGAGCATATGTGTCAGAACATGGTGAGGAAGCATGCAGAGTTTCATGGAGATCGGACCATAGGTGGCGCTATAACTGGCAAAAAGCCTTCATTCTTATTAGGGGTTCAAGCATGAAATGCTGAAACCCTATTGTAATTGTAAGGATTCGTAAAACGCATCGTGCAGGCCAAACCGTAAGGCCTAGAGACTTGAAACCTTGCCAGATGGTAGGCCTCAACTTGGGGACAACCTATCAGAGTATGACCCCGAATGGCCCATAGGTGGCGCTACAGCAACCAAAAGTTCAAAATTGCTCATAACTCTTAGACCGATTGTCCCAGGATCAAGTGTCTTATATCTTTGGAATCCGTGGCTCAAGCCGGACAAAATGACTATCTCCGATTTTGATGTAAGCAGGGAAAGTTTTCTGCTATGTCGAATTTTGTCCAAAACCTACTTTTGCAAACTAGTCCCTGGTTTTTCGCCCGATCGGAACCAAACCAGTCTAGGACAATTCTCTGGACTCTTTAGATCAATAATTATCAAAAAAAAGTTGAACTTTGGCATTTGAGTGGCTGTAACAGGGTCATTTAGAAAAGGGGCGTGGCAAAATACACTCAAAAGCCTATAAATCCCAAAGGAAAACTCAGAACTTCACAAAAATTGATGAGCATATGTGTCAGAACATGGTGAGGAAGCATGCAGAGTTTCATGGAGATCGGACCATAGGTGGCGCTATAACTGGCAAAAAGCCTTCATTCTTATTAGGGGTTCAAGCATGAA
Organism: Gobio occitaniae; assembly: GCA_033150135.1. Lineage (NCBI taxonomy): Eukaryota > Metazoa > Chordata > Actinopteri > Cypriniformes > Gobionidae > Gobio > Gobio occitaniae. The sequence continues at coordinate 14,460 of JARQWZ010004491.1, read as the reverse complement.
ATGCTGAAACCCTATTGTAATTGTAAGGATTCTTAAAACGCATCGTGCAGGCCAAACCGTAAGGCCTAGAGACTTGAAACCTGGCCAGATGGTAGGCCTCAACTTGGGGACAACCTATCAGAGTATGACCCCGAATGGCCCATAGGTGGCGCTACAGCAACCAAAAGTTCAAAATTGCTCATAACTCTTAGACCGATTGTCCCAGGATCAAGTGTCTTATATCGTTGGAATCCGTGGCTCAAGCAGGACAAAATGGCTATCTCCGATTTTGATGTAGGCAGGGAAAGTTTTCTGCTATGTCGAATTTTGTCCAAAACCTACTTTTGCAAACTAGTCCCTGGTTTTTCGCCCGATCGGAACCAAACCAGTCTAGGACAATTCTCTGGACTCTTTAGATCAATAATTATCAAAAAAAAGTTGAACTTTGGCATTTGAGTGGCTGTAACAGGGTCATTTAGAAAAGGGGCGTGGCAAAATACACTCAAAAGCCTATAAATCCCAAAGGAAAACTCAGAACTTCACAAAAATTGATGAGCATATGTGTCAGAACATGGTGAGGAAGCATGCAGAGTTTCATGGAGATCAGACCATAGGTGGTGCTATAACTGGCAAAAAGCCTTCATTCTTATTAGGGGTTCAAGCATGAAATGCTGAAACCCTATTGTAATTGTAAGGATTCGTAAAACGCATCGTGCAGGCCAAACCGTAAGGCCTAGAGACTTGAAACCTGGCCAGATGGTAGGCCTCAACTTGGGGACAACCTATCAGAGTATGACCCCGAATGGCCCATAGGTGGCGCTACAGCAACCAAAAGTTCAAAATTGCTCATAACTCTTAGACCGATTGTCCCAGGATCAAGTGTCTTATATCGTTGGAATCCGTGGCTCAAGCAGGACAAAATGGCTATCTCCGATTTTGATGTAGGCAGGGAAAGTTTTCTGCTATGTCGAATTTTGTCCAAAACCTACTTTTGCAAACTAGTCCCTGGTTTTTCGCCCGATCGGAACCAAACCAGTCTAGGACAATTCTCTGGACTCTTTAGATCAATAATTATCAAAAAAAAGTTGAACTTTGGCATTTGAGTGGCTGTAACAGGGTCATTTAGAAAAGGGGCGTGGCAAAATACACTCAAAAGCCTATAAATCCCAAAGGAAAACTCAGAACTTCACAAAAATTGATGAGCATATGTGTCAGAACATGGTGAGGAAGCATGCAGAGTTTCATGGAGATCGGACCATAGGTGGCGCTATAACTGGCAAAAAGCCTTCATTCTTATTAGGGGTTCAAGCATGAAATGCTGAAACCCTATTGTAATTGTAAGGATTCGTAAAACGCATCGTGCAGGCCAAACCGTAAGGCCTAGAGACTTGAAACCTTGCCAGATGGTAGGCCTCAACTTGGGGACAACCTATCAGAGTATGACCCCGAATGGCCCATAGGTGGCGCTACAGCAACCAAAAGTTCAAAATTGCTCATAACTCTTAGACCGATTGTCCCAGGATCAAGTGTCTTATATCTTTGGAATCCGTGGCTCAAGCCGGACAAAATGACTATCTCCGATTTTGATGTAAGCAGGGAAAGTTTTCTGCTATGTCGAATTTTGTCCAAAACCTACTTTTGCAAACTAGTCCCTGGTTTTTCGCCCGATCGGAACCAAACCAGTCTAGGACAATTCTCTGGACTCTTTAGATCAATAATTATCAAAAAAAAGTTGAACTTTGGCATTTGAGTGGCTGTAACAGGGTCATTTAGAAAAGGGGCGTGGCAAAATACACTCAAAAGCCTATAAATCCCAAAGGAAAACTCAGAACTTCACAAAAATTGATGAGCATATGTGTCAGAACATGGTGAGGAAGCATGCAGAGTTTCATGGAGATCGGACCATAGGTGGCGCTATAACTGGCAAAAAGCCTTCATTCTTATTAGGGGTTCAAGCATGAAATGCTGAAACCCTATTGTAATTGTAAGGATTCTTAAAACGCATCGTGCAGGCCAAACCGTAAGGCCTAGAGACTTGAAACCTGGCCAGATGGTAGGCCTCAACTTGGGGACAACCTATCAGAGTATGACCCCGAATGGCCCATAGGTGGCGCTACAGCAACCAAAAGTTCAAAATTGCTCATAACTCTTAGACCGATTGTCCCTGGATCAAGTGTCTTATATCGTTGGAATCCTTGGCTCAAGCCGGACAAAATGACTATCTCCGATTTTGATGTAAGCAGGGAAAGTTTTCTGCTATGTCGAATTTTGTCCAAAACCTACTTTTGCAAACTAGTCCCTGGTTTTTCGCCCGATCGGAACCAAACCAGTCTAGGACAATTCTCTGGACTCTTTAGATCAATAATTATCAAAAAAAGTTGAACTTTGGCATTTGAGTGGCTGTAACAGGGTCATTTAGAAAAAGGGCGTGGCAAAATACACTCAAAAGCATATAAATCCCAAAGGAAAACTCAGAACTTCACAAAAATTGATGAGCATATGTGTCAGAACATGGTGAGGATGCATGCAGAGTTTCATGGAGATCGGACCATAGGTGGCGCTATAACTGGCAAAAAGCCTTCATTCTTATTAGGGGTTCATGCATGAAATGCTGAAACCCTATTGTAATTGTAAGGATTCGTAAAACGCATCGTGCATGCCAAACCGTAAGGCCTAGAGACTTGAAACCTGGCCAGATGGTAGGCCTCAACTTAGGGACAACCTATCAGAGTATGACCCCGAATGGCCCATAGGTGGCGCTACAGCAACCAAAAGTTCAAAATTGCTCATAACTCTTAGACCGATTGTCCCAGGATCAAGTGTCTTATATCGTTGGAATCCGTGGCTCAAGCCGGACAAAATGACTATCTCCGATTTTGATGTAGGCAGGGAAAGTTTTCTGCTATGTCGAATTTTGTCCAAAACCTACTTTTGCAAACTAGTCCCTGGTTTTTCGCCCGATCGGAACCAAACCAGTCTAGGACAATTCTCTGGACTCTTTAGATCAATAATTATCAAAAAAAAGTTGAACTTTGGCATTTGAGTGGCTGTAACAGGGTCATTTAGAAAAGGGGCGTGGCAAAATACACTCAAAAGCCTATAAATCCCAAAGGAAAACTCAGAACTTCACAAAAATTGATGAGCATATGTGTCAGAACATGGTGAGGAAGCATGCAGAGTTTCATGGAGATCGGACCATAGGTGGCGCTATAACTGGCAAAAAGCCTTCATTCTTATTAGGGGTTCAAGCATGAAATGCTGAAACCCTATTGTAATTGTAAGGATTCGTAAAACGCATCGTGCAGGCCAAACCGTAAGGCCTAGAGACTTGAAACCTGGCCAGATGGTAGGCCTCAACTTGGGGACAACCTATCAGAGTATGACCCCGAATGGCCCATAGGTGGCGCTACAGCAACCAAAAGTTCAAAATTGCTCATAACTCTTAGACCGATTGTCCCAGGATCAAGTGTCTTATATCGTTGGAATCCTTGGCTCAAGCCGGACAAAATGAATATCTCCGATTTTGATGTAAGCAGGGAAAGTTTTCTGCTATGTCGAATTTTGTCCAAAACCTACTTTTGCAAACTAGTCCCTGGTTTTTCGCCCGATCGGAACCAAACCAGTCTAGGACAATTCTCTGGACTCTTTAGATCAATAATTATCAAAAAAAAGTTGAACTTTGGCATTTGAGTGGCTGTAACAGGGTCATTTAGAAAAGGGGCGTGGCAAAATACACTCAAAAGCATATAAATCCCAAAGGAAAACTCAGAACTTCACAAAAATTGATGAGCATATGTGTCAGAACATGGTGAGGATGCATGCAGAGTTTCATGGAGATCGGACCATAGGTGGCGCTATAACTGGCAAAAAGCCTTCATTCTTATTAGGGGTTCATGCATGAAATGCTGAAACCCTATTGTAATTGTAAGGATTCGTAAAACGCATCGTGCATGCCAAACCGTAAGGCCTAGAGACTTGAAACCTGGCCAGATGGTAGGCCTCAACTTAGGGACAACCTATCAGAGTATGACCCCGAATGGCCCATAGGTGGCGCTACAGCAACCAAAAGTTCAAAATTGCTCATAACTCTTAGACCGATTGTCCCAGGATCAAGTGTCTTATATCGTTGGAATCCGTGGCTCAAGCCGGACAAAATGACTATCTCCGATTTTGATGTAGGCAGGGAAAGTTTTCTGCTATGTCGAATTTTGTCCAAAACCTACTTTTGCGTACTAGTCCCTGGTTTTTCGCCCGATCGGAACCAAACCAGTCTAGGACAATTCTCTGGACTCTTTAGATCAATAATTATCAAAAAAAAAGTTGAACGGCTGTAACAGGGTCATTTAGAAAAGGGGCGTGGCAAAATACACTCAAAAGCCTATAAATCCCAAAGGAAAACTCAGAACTTCACAAAAATTGATGAGCATATGTGTCAGAACATGGTGAGGAAGCATGCAGAGTTTCATGGAGATCGGACCATAGGTGGCGCTATAACTGGCAAAAAGCCTTCATTCTTATTAGGGGTTCAAGCATGAAATGCTGAAACCCTATTGTAATTGTAAGGATTCTTAAAACGCATCGTGCAGGCCAAACCGTAAGGCCTAGAGACTTGAAACCTGGCCAGATGGTAGGCCTCAACTTGGGGACAACCTATCAGAGTATGACCCCGAATGGCCCATAGGTGGCGCTACAGCAACCAAAAGTTCAAAATTGCTCATAACTCTTAGACCGATTGTCCCAGGATCAAGTGTCTTATATCGTTGGAATCCGTGGCTCAAGCAGGACAAAATGGCTATCTCCGATTTTGATGTAGGCAGGGAAAGTTTTCTGCTATGTTGAATTTTGTCCAAAACCTACTTTTGCAAACTAGTCCCTGGTTTTTCGCCCGATCGGAACCAAACCAGTCTAGGACAATTCTCTGGACTCTTTAGATCAATAATTATCAAAAAAAAGTTGAACTTTGGCATTTGAGTGGCTGTAACAGGGTCATTTAGAAAAGGGGCGTGGCAAAATACACTCAAAAGCCTATAAATCCCAAAGGAAAACTCAGAACTTCACAAAAATTGATGAGCATATGTGTCAGAACATGGTGAGGAAGCATGCCGAGTTTCATGGAGATCGGACCATAGGTGGCGCTATAACTGGCAAAAAGCCTTCATTCTTATTAGGGGTTCAAGCATGAAATGCTGAAACCCTATTGTAATTGTAAGGATTCTTAAAACGCATCGTGCAGGCCAAACCGTAAGGCCTAGAGACTTGAAACCTGGCCAGATGGTAGGCCTCAACTTGGGGACAACCTATCAGAGTATGACCCCGAATGGCCCATAGGTGGCGCTACAGCAACCAAAAGTTCAAAATTGCTCATAACTCTTAGACCGATTGTCCCAGGATCAAGTGTCTTATATCGTTGGAATCCGTGGCTCAAGCAGGACAAAATGGCTATCTCCGATTTTGATGTAGGCAGGGAAAGTTTTCTGCTATGTCGAATTTTGTCCAAAACCTACTTTTGCAAACTAGTCCCTGGTTTTTCGCCCGATCGGAACCAAACCAGTCTAGGACAATTCTCTGGACTCTTTAGATCAATAATTATCAAAAAAAAGTTGAACTTTGGCATTTGAGTGGCTGTAACAGGGTCATTTAGAAAAGGGGCGTGGCAAAATACACTCAAAAGCCTATAAATCCCAAAGGAAAACTCAGAACTTCACAAAAATTGATGAGCATATGTGTCAGAACATGGTGAGGAAGCATGCCGAGTTTCATGGAGATCGGACCATAGGTGGCGCTATAACTGGCAAAAAGCCTTCATTCTTATTAGGGGTTCAAGCATGAAATGCTGAAACCCTATTGTAATTGTAAGGATTCGTAAAACGCATCGTGCAGGCCAAACCGTAAGGCCTAGAGACTTGAAACCTGGCCAGATGGTAGGCCTCAACTTGGGGACAACCTATCAGAGTATGACCCCGAATGGCCCATAGGTGGCGCTACAGCAACCAAAAGTTCAAAATTGCTCATAACTCTTAGACCGATTGTCCCAGGATCAAGTGTCTTATATCGTTGGAATCCTTGGCTCAAGCCGGACAAAATGACTATCTCCGATTTTGATGTAAGCAGGGAAAGTTTTCTGCTATGTCGAATTTTGTCCAAAACCTACTTTTGCAAACTAGTCCCTGGTTTTTCGCCCGATCGGAACCAAACCAGTCTAGGACAATTCTCTGGCCTCTTTAGATCAATAATTATCAAAAAAAAGTTGAACTTTGGCATTTGAGTGGCTGTAACAGGGTCATTTAGAAAAAGGGCGTGGCAAAATACACTCAAAAGCATATAAATCCCAAAGGAAAACTCAGAACTTCACAAAAATTGATGAGCATATGTGTCAGAACATGGTGAGGATGCATGCAGAGTTTCATGGAGATCGGACCATAGGTGGCGCTATAACTGGCAAAAAGCCTTCATTCTTATTAGGGGTTCATGCATGAAATGCTGAAACCCTATTGTAATTGTAAGGATTCGTAAAACGCATCGTGCATGCCAAACCGTAAGGCCTAGAGACTTGAAACCTGGCCAGATGGTAGGCCTCAACTTAGGGACAACCTATCAGAGTATGACCCCGAATGGCCCATAGGTGGCGCTACAGCAACCAAAAGTTCAAAATTGCTCATAACTCTTAGACCGATTGTCCCAGGATCAAGTGTCTTATATCGTTGGAATCCGTGGCTCAAGCCGGACAAAATGACTATCTCCGATTTTGATGTAGGCAGGGAAAGTTTTCTGCTATGTCGAATTTTGTCCAAAACCTACTTTTGCGTACTAGTCCCTGGTTTTTCGCCCGATCGGAACCAAACCAGTCTAGGACAATTCTCTGGACTCTTTAGATCAATAATTATCAAAAAAAAAGTTGAACGGCTGTAACAGGGTCATTTAGAAAAGGGGCGTGGCAAAATACACTCAAAAGCCTATAAATCCCAAAGGAAAACTCAGAACTTCACAAAAATTGATGAGCATATGTGTCAGAACATGGTGAGGAAGCATGCAGAGTTTCATGGAGATCGGACCATAGGTGGCGCTATAACTGGCAAAAAGCCTTCATTCTTATTAGGGGTTCAAGCATGAAATGCTGAAACCCTATTGTAATTGTAAGGATTCTTAAAACGCATCGTGCAGGCCAAACCGTAAGGCCTAGAGACTTGAAACCTGGCCAGATGGTAGGCCTCAACTTGGGGACAACCTATCAGAGTATGACCCCGAATGGCCCATAGGTGGCGCTACAGCAACCAAAAGTTCTAAATTGCTCATAACTCTTAGACCGATTGTCCCAGGATCAAGTGTCTTATATCGTTGGAATCCTTGGCTCAAGCCGGACAAAATGACTATCTCCGATTTTGATGTAAGCAGGGAAAGTTTTCTGCTATGTCGAATTTTGTCCAAAACCTACTTTTGCAAACTAGTCCCTGGTTTTTCGCCCGATCGGAACCAAACCAGTCTAGGACAATTCTCTGGACTCTTTAGATCAATAATTATCAAAAAAAGTTGAACTTTGGCATTTGAGTGGCTGTAACAGGGTCATTTAGAAAAAGGGCGTGGCAAAATACACTCAAAAGCATATAAATCCCAAAGGAAAACTCAGAACTTCACAAAAATTGATGAGCATATGTGTCAGAACATGGTGAGGATGCATGCAGAGTTTCATGGAGATCGGACCATAGGTGGCGCTATAACTGGCAAAAAGCCTTCATTCTTATTAGGGGTTCATGCATGAAATGCTGAAACCCTATTGTAATTGTAAGGATTCGTAAAACGCATCGTGCATGCCAAACCGTAAGGCCTAGAGACTTGAAACCTGGCCAGATGGTAGGCCTCAACTTAGGGACAACCTATCAGAGTATGACCCCGAATGGCCCATAGGTGGCGCTACAGCAACCAAAAGTTCAAAATTGCTCATAACTCTTAGACCGATTGTCCCAGGATCAAGTGTCTTATATCGTTGGAATCCGTGGCTCAAGCCGGACAAAATGACTATCTCCGATTTTGATGTAGGCAGGGAAAGTTTTCTGCTATGTCGAATTTTGTCCAAAACCTACTTTTGCAAACTAGTCCCTGGTTTTTCGCCCGATCGGAACCAAACCAGTCTAGGACAATTCTCTGGACTCTTTAGATCAATAATTATCAAAAAAAAGTTGACCTTTGGCATTTGAGTGGCTGTAACAGGGTCATTTAGAAAAGGGGCGTGGCAAAATACACTCAAAAGCCTATAAATCCCAAAGGAAAACTCAGAACTTCACAAAAATTGATGAGCATATGTGTCAGAACATGGTGAGGAAGCATGCAGAGTTTCATGGAGATCGGACCATAGGTGGCGCTATAACTGGCAAAAAGCCTTCATTCTTATTAGGGGTTCAAGCATGAAATGCTGAAACCCTATTGTAATTGTAAGGATTCGTAAAACGCATCGTGCAGGCCAAACCGTAAGGCCTAGAGACTTGAAACCTGGCCAGATGGTAGGCCTCAACTTGGGGACAACCTATCAGAGTATGACCCCGAATGGCCCATAGGTGGCGCTACAGCAACCAAAAGTTCAAAATTGCTCATAACTCTTAGACCGATTGTCCCAGGATCAAGTGTCTTATATCGTTGGAATCCTTGGCTCAAGCCGGACAAAATGACTATCTCCGATTTTGATGTAAGCAGGGAAAGTTTTCTGCTATGTCGAATTTTGTCCAAAACCTACTTTTGCAAACTAGTCCCTGGTTTTTCGCCCGATCGGAACCAAACCAGTCTAGGACAATTCTCTGGACTCTTTAGATCAATAATTATCAAAAAAAGTTGAACTTTGGCATTTGAGTGGCTGTAACAGGGTCATTTAGAAAAAGGGCGTGGCAAAATACACTCAAAAGCATATAAATCCCAAAGGAAAACTCAGAACTTCACAAAAATTGATGAGCATATGTGTCAGAACATGGTGAGGATGCATGCAGAGTTTCATGGAGATCGGACCATAGGTGGCGCTATAACTGGCAAAAAGCCTTCATTCTTATTAGGGGTTCATGCATGAAATGCTGAAACCCTATTGTAATTGTAAGGATTCGTAAAACGCATCGTGCATGCCAAACCGTAAGGCCTAGAGACTTGAAACCTGGCCAGATGGTAGGCCTCAACTTAGGGACAACCTATCAGAGTATGACCCCGAATGGCCCATAGGTGGCGCTACAGCAACCAAAAGTTCAAAATTGCTCATAACTCTTAGACCGATTGTCCCAGGATCAAGTGTCTTATATCGTTGGAATCCGTGGCTCAAGCCGGACAAAATGACTATCTCCGATTTTGATGTAGGCAGGGAAAGTTTTCTGCTATGTCGAATTTTGTCCAAAACCTACTTTTGCGTACTAGTCCCTGGTTTTTCGCCCGATCGGAACCAAACCAGTCTAGGACAATTCTCTGGACTCTTTAGATCAATAATTATCAAAAAAAAAGTTGAACGGCTGTAACAGGGTCATTTAGAAAAGGGGCGTGGCAAAATACACTCAAAAGCCTATAAATCCCAAAGGAAAACTCAGAACTTCACAAAAATTGATGAGCATATGTGTCAGAACATGGTGAGGAAGCATGCAGAGTTTCATGGAGATCGGACCATAGGTGGCGCTATAACTGGCAAAAAGCCTTCATTCTTATTAGGGGTTCAAGCATGAAATGCTGAAACCCTATTGTAATTGTAAGGATTCTTAAAACGCATCGTGCAGGCCAAACCGTAAGGCCTAGAGACTTGAAACCTGGCCAGATGGTAGGCCTCAACTTGGGGACAACCTATCAGAGTATGACCCCGAATGGCCCATAGGTGGCGCTACAGCAACCAAAAGTTCAAAATTGCTCATAACTCTTAGACCGATTGTCCCAGGATCAAGTGTCTTATATCGTTGGAATCCTTGGCTCAAGCCGGACAAAATGACTATCTCCGATTTTGATGTAAGCAGGGAAAGTTTTCTGCTATGTCGAATTTTGTCCAAAACCTACTTTTGCAAACTAGTCCCTGGTTTTTCGCCCGATCGGAACCAAACCAGTCTAGGACAATTCTCTGGACTCTTTAGATCAATAATTATCAAAAAAAGTTGAACTTTGGCATTTGAGTGGCTGTAACAGGGTCATTTAGAAAAAGGGCGTGGCAAAATACACTCAAAAGCATATAAATCCCAAAGGAAAACTCAGAACTTCACAAAAATTGATGAGCATATGTGTCAGAACATGGTGAGGATGCATGCAGAGTTTCATGGAGATCGGACCATAGGTGGCGCTATAACTGGCAAAAAGCCTTCATTCTTATTAGGGGTTCATGCATGAAATGCTGAAACCCTATTGTAATTGTAAGGATTCGTAAAACGCATCGTGCATGCCAAACCGTAAGGCCTAGAGACTTGAAACCTGGCCAGATGGTAGGCCTCAACTTAGGGACAACCTATCAGAGTATGACCCCGAATGGCCCATAGGTGGCGCTACAGCAACCAAAAGTTCAAAATTGCTCATAACTCTTAGACCGATTGTCCCAGGATCAAGTGTCTTATATCGTTGGAATCCGTGGCTCAAGCCGGACAAAATGACTATCTCCGATTTTGATGTAGGCAGGGAAAGTTTTCTGCTATGTCGAATTTTGTCCAAAACCTACTTTTGCGTACTAGTCCCTGGTTTTTCGCCCGATCGGAACCAAACCAGTCTAGGACAATTCTCTGGACTCTTTAGATCAATAATTATCAAAAAAAAAGTTGAACGGCTGTAACAGGGTCATTTAGAAAAGGGGCGTGGCAAAATACACTCAAAAGCCTATAAATCCCAAAGGAAAACTCAGAACTTCACAAAAATTGATGAGCATATGTGTCAGAACATGGTGAGGAAGCATGCAGAGTTTCATGGAGATCGGACCATAGGTGGCGCTATAACTGGCAAAAAGCCTTCATTCTTATTAGGGGTTCAAGCATGAAATGCTGAAACCCTATTGTAATTGTAAGGATTCTTAAAACGCATCGTGCAGGCCAAACCGTAAGGCCTAGAGACTTGAAACCTGGCCAGATGGTAGGCCTCAACTTGGGGACAACCTATCAGAGTATGACCCCGAATGGCCCATAGGTGGCGCTACAGCAACCAAAAGTTCAAAATTGCTCATAACTCTTAGACCGATTGTCCCAGGATCAAGTGTCTTATATCGTTGGAATCCGTGGCTCAAGCAGGACAAAATGGCTATCTCCGATTTTGATGTAGGCAGGGAAAGTTTTCTGCTATGTCGAATTTTGTCCAAAACCTACTTTTGCAAACTAGTCCCTGTTTTTTCGCCCGATCGGAACCAAACCAGTCTAGGACAATTCTCTGGACTCTTTAGATCAATAATTATCAAAAAAAAAGTTGAACTTTGGCATTTGAGTGGCTGTAACAGGGTCATTTAGAAAAGGGGCGTGGCAAAATACACTCAAAAGCCTATAAATCCCAAAGGAAAACTCAGAACTTCACAAAAATTGATGAGCATATGTGTCAGAACATGGTGAGGAAGCATGCAGAGTTTCATGGAGATCGGACCATAGGTGGCGCTATAACTGGCAAAAAGCCTTCATTCTTATTAGGGGTTCAAGCATGAAATGCTGAAACCCTATTGTAATTGTAAGGATTCGTAAAACGCATCGTGCAGGCCAAACCGTAAGGCCTAGAGACTTGAAACCTGGCCAGATGGTAGGCCTCAACTTGGGGACAACCTATCAGAGTATGACCCCGAATGGCCCATAGGTGGCGCTACAGCAACCAAAAGTTCAAAATTGCTAATAACTCTTAGACCGATTGTCCCAGGATCAAGTGTCTTATATCGTTGGAATCCGTGGCTCAAGCCGGACAAAATGACTATCTCCGATTTTGATGTAAGCAGGGAAAGTTTTCTGCTATGTCGAATTTTGTCAAAAACCTACTTTTGCGAACTAGTCCCTGGTTTTTCGCCCGATCGGAACCAAACCAGTCTAGGACAATTCTCTGGACTCTTTAGATCAATAATTATCAAAAAAAAGTTGAACTTTGGCATTTGAGTGGCTGTAACAGGGTCATTTAGAAAAGGGGCGTGGCAAAATACACTCAAAAGCCTATAAATCCCAAAGGAAAACTCAGAACTTCACAAAAATTGATGAGCATATGTGTCAGAACATGGTGAGGAAGCATGCAGAGTTTCATGGAGATCAGACCATAGGTGGTGCTATAACTGGCAAAAAGCCTTCATTCTTATTAGGGGTTCAAGCATGAAATGCTGAAACCCTATTGTAATTGTAAGGATTCGTAAAACGCATCGTGCAGGCCAAACCGTAAGGCCTAGAGACTTGAAACCTGGCCAGATGGTAGGCCTCAACTTGGGGACAACCTATCAGAGTATGACCCCGAATGGCCCATAGGTGGCGCTACAGCAACCAAAAGTTCAAAATTGCTCATAACTCTTAGACCGATTGTCCCAGGATCAAGTGTCTTATATCGTTGGAATCCGTGGCTCAAGCAGGACAAAATGGCTATCTCCGATTTTGATGTAGGCAGGGAAAGTTTTCTGCTATGTCGAATTTTGTCCAAAACCTACTTTTGCAAACTAGTCCCTGGTTTTTCGCCCGATCGGAACCAAACCAGTCTAGGACAATTCTCTGGACTCTTTAGATCAATAATTATCAAAAAAAAGTTGAACTTTGGCATTTGAGTGGCTGTAACAGGGTCATTTAGAAAAGGGGCGTGGCAAAATACACTCAAAAGCCTATAAATCCCAAAGGAAAACTCAGAACTTCACAAAAATTGATGAGCATATGTGTCAGAACATGGTGAGGAAGCATGCAGAGTTTCATGGAGATCGGACCATAGGTGGCGCTATAACTGGCAAAAAGCCTTCATTCTTATTAGGGGTTCAAGCATGAAATGCTGAAACCCTATTGTAATTGTAAGGATTCGTAAAACGCATCGTGCAGGCCAAACCGTAAGGCCTAGAGACTTGAAACCTTGCCAGATGGTAGGCCTCAACTTGGGGACAACCTATCAGAGTATGACCCCGAATGGCCCATAGGTGGCGCTACAGCAACCAAAAGTTCAAAATTGCTCATAACTCTTAGACCGATTGTCCCAGGATCAAGTGTCTTATATCTTAGGAATCCGTGGCTCAAGCCGGACAAAATGACTATCTCCGATTTTGATGTAAGCAGGGAAAGTTTTCTGCTATGTCGAATTTTGTCCAAAACCTACTTTTGCAAACTAGTCCCTGGTTTTTCGCCCGATCGGAACCAAACCAGTCTAGGACAATTCTCTGGACTCTTTAGATCAATAATTATCAAAAAAAAGTTGAACTTTGGCATTTGAGTGGCTGTAACAGGGTCATTTAGAAAAGGGGCGTGGCAAAATACACTCAAAAGCCTATAAATCCCAAAGGAAAACTCAGAACTTCACAAAAATTGATGAGCATATGTGTCAGAACATGGTGAGGAAGCATGCAGAGTTTCATGGAGATCGGACCATAGGTGGCGCTATAACTGGCAAAAAGCCTTCATTCTTATTAGGGGTTCAAGCATGAAATGCTGAAACCCTATTGTAATTGTAAGGATTCTTAAAACGCATCGTGCAGGCCAAACCGTAAGGCCTAGAGACTTGAAACCTGGCCAGATGGTAGGCCTCAACTTGGGGACAACCTATCAGAGTATGACCCCGAATGGCCCATAGGTGGCGCTACAGCAACCAAAAGTTCAAAATTGCTAATAACTCTTAGACCGATTGTCCCAGGATCAAGTGTCTTATATCGTTGGAATCCGTGGCTCAAGCAGGACAAAATGGCTATCTCCGATTTTGATGTAGGCAGGGAAAGTTTTCTGCTATGTCGAATTTTGTCCAAAACCTACTTTTGCAAACTAGTCCCTGGTTTTTCGCCCGATCGGAACCAAACCAGTCTAGGACAATTCTCTGGACTCTTTAGATCAATAATTATCAAAAAAAAGTTGAACTTTGGCATTTGAGTGGCTGTAACAGGGTCATTTAGAAAAGGGGCGTGGCAAAATACACTCAAAAGCCTATAAATCCCAAAGGAAAACTCAGAACTTCACAAAAATTGATGAGCATATGTGTCAGAACATGGTGAGGAAGCATGCAGAGTTTCATGGAGATCAGACCATAGGTGGTGCTATAACTGGCAAAAAGCCTTCATTCTTATTAGGGGTTCAAGCATGAAATGCTGAAACCCTATTGTAATTGTAAGGATTCGTAAAACGCATCGTGCAGGCCAAACCGTAAGGCCTAGAGACTTGAAACCTGGCCAGATGGTAGGCCTCAACTTGGGGACAACCTATCAGAGTATGACCCCGAATGGCCCATAGGTGGCGCTACAGCAACCAAAAGTTCAAAATTGCTCATAACTCTTAGACCGATTGTCCCAGGATCAAGTGTCTTATATCGTTGGAATCCGTGGCTCAAGCAGTACAAAATGGCTATCTCCGATTTTGATGTAGGCAG